>JAPDNY010000005.1:220162888-220423483 GCA_029375565.1 Gekko gecko
GGGCTGCTTATGCCTCAATGAATCTTAAGAGAACGATGCAGGTACTCTAGCAGCCAAGGAATACAGATAGGGTCTGCAGGTTAGCTGTGGTGGCGCATGGAGTGCCACCTAAAACTAGCCTCCGGCTTGGCAAATAGGCGGACTGTCGCGTTTGTTGTATTTCGTCACTGTGAACACAAGTGACTCTTGTGTCCCAATCAGCTCTGGAAACAGACCTGAACCAGTGGCGGAAAGTGCTGTCGAGCAGTGGTCCCTCTACACCAGGAGAGCCAGTTTGGTGTAGTGGTTAAGTGCGTGGACTCTTATCTGGGAGAACCGGGTTTGATTCCCCATTCCTCCACTTGCACCTGCTGATGTGACCTTGGGTCCATCACAAGCTCTGGCACAGCTGCTCCTGAAAGAGCAGTTTGTGTTAGAGCTCTCTCAGCCCCACCTACTTCACAGGGTGTCCGTTGTGGGGAGGGGAAGGGAAAGGAGTTTGTAAGCCACTCTGAGACGCCTTTGAGCAGTGAAGGGCGGGGTATAAATCCAATCTCTTCTTCTTCTTCTTCTTCTTCTTCTTCTTCTTCTTCTTCTTCTTCTTCTTCTTCTTCTTCTTCTTCTTCTTCTTCTTCTTCTACTAAGCTAAGTTAGTGTGAGCTGGCTCACAGTTTTTGAGCCTCCGGTTCACACCTTTTTGTCTTGGCTCAGGAAGGAAGGCTCCAGAGCAACTGATTTATGCAGCAGCCAAATCACTTGCTCACAACTTTAATGCCAGTAGCTCACACTTTTTGCTCATAAGACCCCACAGCTTAGAGGGAGCATTGCTCCAACTTAGGGCAACTCCATAGGTTTTTCAAGGTGAGAGACCTTCAGAGGTGGTCTGCCATTGCTTGCTTCTGCGTAGCGACCCTGGACTTCTTCGGTGGTCTCCCATTCAAATCCTAACCCGGGCCAACCCTGCTAAGCTTCTGAGGTATGACGAGGCTGGGCTGGATCAGAACCACCACTGGCATTTATCACTTACAAGAAAGATCTCCTGCATCTTTGTCCCTGGGGCCTTTTGGTAGAACTGGAGACCTATTTTGCACCCTTCATGAACGAACCTAATTCTCCACCCTGTCTACCCCGCTCTGTCTACAGGCTGCTGTTTTCTTCAGAGTTGAATTCACCGGTATGCCCCCAAGCGTTTCTCTCACTGCCCTTTGGTTCTGCATCCAGCTTGGGGAAAAAACAAACTGAGGCTGCAGTCACACGGGCAGCTTGGTGCGGTATGGTGGCGCCTCAAACGGTACTGGTTCAAAGTGTAGTGGAGCATTCCATACCGACCACACACCCTGTGGCGGGTTACCCACACAGCCGTCCCGTGGGAGGG
This sequence comes from Gekko gecko, assembly GCA_029375565.1. Classification (NCBI taxonomy): domain Eukaryota; kingdom Metazoa; phylum Chordata; class Lepidosauria; order Squamata; family Gekkonidae; genus Gekko; species Gekko gecko. The sequence goes on from JAPDNY010000005.1 coordinate 220,164,243, forward strand.
AGCATCCACATAAGTGTTGCACTTCAGCCATGGGACAAGCCACAAGGGTGGGTTTTATTTAAATGCAAGCTGATGGATGCGCAGATGCGCATATTGGCAGTACCAAAAAACAAAACAGTGGAGGAAACGGATCTGCGAGTTCAGACCATGCTCCCTCTAAGCTGCAGAGTCCTGTGAGCAAAAATTCTACCTGATGAGCTGCTGGCATTACAGTTGTGAGCAAGCGATTTGGCTGCTGCATCAATTAGTTTGCACTGGAGCCATCCTTCCTGACCTAAGACAAAAAGGTGTGAGCCGGAGGCTCAAAAACTGTAAGCTAGCTCACACTAACTCAGCTTAGAGGGAACCACTGAGTTCAGATGTCCCTTCTGGATTCCTTTCGCTGCAGGAGAGTTTAGACATCAGAAAACTCGGAGGGAACCCCGAACAACCCGTTAATACTGGACTTTCCCCGGTACCTGTTTATTCTGCTTCCATTGTGAAACGTCACGGGCCGCTGACGACTGCGCCATGGGAGGCAGATGTTCCCATCTGGAGGGGCCCATTTATTTCACTCAGGTAACGCAACTATAGTGCCACCCAGGGCTTCCTTTGTAGAAAGAGCCCAGTGGGAACTCATTAGCATAATATGCCACACCCCTGACAGCACAGCTCATTAGCATATTAGGCCACACCCCCATGTTACCAGAAGTGTGGCCATCCAGCCACACCCACTTTTTGCTTCTTATTCTGTATACCTTGTTTGTTGTCAAAACCCAGGGCTTTCTTTGTAGCAGGAACTCCTTTGCATGTTAGGCCACACACCCCTAATGTAGCCAATCCTAATAAGTTTCTACTGTTGGGTGTGGCCTGTTATGCTAATGAGTTCCTGCTGGGCGTGGCCAACTCAGGAGCCAGCCAGAACTCCGTTCCTGTGTGTTCCTGCCCAAAAATAACCCTGGTGCCACCAACTGCCTGTGTGACCGCAGCCTTGGTGAACTCAGAAGCTTGTTCAGCTTTTGGGGGTGTTTTGGGGTGGAAGGTGTCATCAGGAAGCAGCAGACTTATGGTGACCCTGAAGGGTTTCCGAGGCAAGAAATGAGCAGAGGTGGTTTCCCGTGGCTGATCTCCGGATAGCAACCCTGGACTTCCCCCATCCAAGTACTAACCGGGTCTGACTCTGCTTAGCAGCTGAGATCTGATGCTGTCTAGTCACAGCTCACTCAGGGTAACCCCCGTAGGCTTTTCAAGGCAAGAGATGAACATGGGTGCTTTGCCATTGCCCGCCACTGTGTGGCAACCCTGGACTCCCTTGGTGGTCTCCCACCCCAATATCCACCAGAGCTGAACATGCTGAGTTTCCAAAAATTCAAGGCAAGAGATGTTCAGAGGTGGTTTGCCGTTGCCTGCCTCTGCGTAGCAACCTTGGGCTTCCCTGGTGGTTGCCCATCCACCAGGGGTGGTTGCCCATCCAGCAGGGGTGGTTGCCCATCCACCAGGGGTGGTTGCCCATCCACCAGGGGTGGTTGCCCATCCACCAGGGGTGGTCGACCCTGCTAAGCTTTCAAGCTCTGACAAGCTCAGGCTAGTCTGTGGCACTCGGGCTGCTGATGCCTCAGGACATCTTAAAATAACGACACAGGGATCAGTGTTCCCTCTAAGCTGAGTTAGTGTGAGCCAGCTCACAGTTTTTTTAGCCTCCGGCTCACACATTTTTTCGTCCTAGCTCAGGAAGGAGGGCTCCAGGGCAAACGAATTGACGCAGCAGCCAAAATCCCACGCTCACAACTTTAATGCCAGCGGCTCACTAAAGTAGAATTCTTGCTCACAAGACTCCCCAACTTGGAGCGCTGGCAGGGACTCTAGCATCCGAGGGATAAAGATGGGGCCCGCAGGTTAGCTGTGTTAGTTCGCCATTGCCTGCCTCCACGTAGCAACCCTGGACTTCCTTGACAGTCTCCCATCGGAGACTACGAATCAGGGCTGACTCCGCTTCGCTTCCCTGACCTGATGCGATCGGGTTAGCCTGGGCCATGCAGATCATGGCTTGTGAAGTTTACTGCCCTAAGAAAGGCGCGATCCGACTATGTCCTCTGGGCCTGTGCAGATACTACTGTCAGTTCTCAACTTCCCTCCTGCATCGTCAGCCCAAAGCCATGGGTATTTTTTTTGGGGGGGGGGGAATACCGGTCCCGAAAAACAGCCGAACCAACCCCTCAGGGTGGTAGAGCTTCCAGACCATCTCTGCCTCTCTCTGCAATTTCCCTCAAAGCGCTCAGTTAGCCCTGGGGGTGCTTTGCTCCCGGAGAATGGGTGCAGAGAGGCAGCCCCCCCTGCTGGGATGGGTCAGCTGTGGGAGGGATGGGCATCCCGCCCCCGTAGTGACGATGTGCCTCCTCCACGCCAGCACCACGATGCAGAGAAAGAGAGGAAGCGGTCAGGTGGAAAATGCCGAGGCAGCAGAAGAAAGCATGGCCGGCTTTGGGGGCGGGGAATGGATTAGTTAGCGCCAGAGATAAGGAGCCGGCATGCAGGGCTGCGGAGTCTCCGTGAAGGGAGGGGAGGAGAGAGAAGGAGAGGGAGGTTCTCCCGATGTGTACAGTCTCTCTCACACACACAGAGACACACAATATCTCTCCAGTGCAGCCACACGCAGTCTTCAGCACACATCCTTCCCCCAAAGCAGGATTTCACACGCCGCCTCGCTCACACGTTGCCTTGGTTCAAAGCCAAGGTCTCCCTTCCCTTGCCCCTGACAAATTCAGAGCAAAAGATTATGCGGACCAGATAAATCAGGTCAATCCCCACGAGGGCTGTCTGGATCCGTTCCCTCCGCCCCCCTTCCCCGTACAAATACGTGTCACGATTTGAATATTTGGCTTCTCCAAAAAAACAACCACCACCGGATTTTCAAATAATCACCTCTCTGTCTGTCTCTCTTTGTGTTTTGCAAACCTAAGGGATGGGGGGGGGGAGAGGCTGTAGAAAGGCCGTAGCCACGTGGAGAAGGAAGAGAGGCTGTGCGGTGTATTGAAGGGTTTTAGTCCATAATCTCCTCCGACCACCGACACGTCTGTCTGCCTTTCCCAGCCCGCTGGAGATCCTGAGGTGTCGGTAGACCAGGAAGTGTCAGACTTATTTGTGGCGAGGGCTGGATCTGACATGCGTGTAACTCAGCTGGGCCGGGGTGGTGGAAAGGGCCCTCGGGTAACAGTGGGCTTATGGCTAGGGTTGTCAATCTCCAGGTGGCGACCGGAGATCTCCCGGAATTGCGACCGATCGCCAGGCGACAAGAGATCAGTTCACGTGGAGGGAATGACTGCTTCGGAAGGTAGAGTCGATGGCATTGTCCCCCGCCGAGGCCCCGTCCCTCCTCAAACCCCATCACCCTCAGGCTCCACCCCCCAAACCTCCAGGTATTTCCCAATCCGGAGCTGGCATCCGGAAGGTGACCCTGTAGGGTTTTCAAGGCAAGAGAAGAAAAGGGGAGGCCTGCCTCTGCGTAGCAATCTGGGACTTCTTTGGAGGTCTCCCATCCAAGTAGTAACCAAGACCAGCCCTGCTTAGCTTCTGAGATCTGACGAGGTTGGGCTAGCCGGGGCTGTCCAGCTCAGGGCTGCCTGCATTGTTCATATAGTAACTTATCAAAAATGCAAAAAAAAAAAAAAGGATTAATTTTGTTAAGCCAAATAAATTAAATTATTGTTTGTGGGTTGGACGAGCGCTCTTGGAAGGGTCACCCACCCCAGGCTGGGAAACTCCTGGGGATCTGGGCATGGAGCCTGGGGAGGGGAAATTTGAATTGGCACCTTACCAGGCCAGTCTCTTAGCTGCCGTAAACATAGAAAGTTACCTTCGACTGAGTCAGGACCACTGATCTATCCATCAGCATGGTTGGCTTAGGCTAGCAGTGGGCTCTCCAGGTAGGGATGCCAGACCTCCCAGTGTGGGTGGGGGTCCCCTGGTTTGGGGCGCTCCTTCTCGCCCCCAATTACCCCCTCCCCCAAATAGGCAACAAGCTGGAAATAAATGTGATAAGTGAAGTAGGCAGGTCAGGGACATGAGGTGGGGTGATGCTCTGGTTTTGGGGCAAAACTCTACGGTAGAAGGTAATTCTACTGTAGAGTTTTGCCCCAAAACCAGAGCGTCACCTCTGACACCCACAACATGACTATGTCACTTTTGAGCGACATAGGCACATCGTGTTTATTTTCAGCATTCCTCCCTGCTCCTGGTAAGTTCACCCCCCCAGTTCCCCACCAGGAGGTCCAAGGGACCTGGCAACCCTATCTCCAGGGCAGGGATTCCAACCTCCAGGTGGGGCTGGGCATTCTCCCAGAATTACAACTGATATCCAACTACATAGCAGGATTGCTAGACTCTCCTCCTCTGATGGAGGAAGGGGTCCCCTGCTGCCAGGCCCTGCCCCCCAGCTGCCGATTAGCTGGCCAGCAGGAAAACTCGCCAACAGAAAGGGGGCGGCCTAGGCCACAATGCCAGAGTCATACAGGAAATGATGCCATCACCCCCAGCAGCTTCTGGGTGACACTCTGGTATTGGGGGGGAAACATCTATGGTAGATGCTGTTTTTTGCCCAAATACCACAGTGTCACCCAGAAGTCGCTGGTATGATGACCTCACTTCCTATGCGACACTGGCAACGTGGACTGGACCCTTCCCTTTCTCCTGATAAGTCCCCCTCCGTCCCTCACCAGTTGCCAGGAGGGACCTGGCAACCCTACTACAGTGACCAGTTTCCCCAGAGGAAGCAGCAACTCGGGAAGCCACACGCTACCGTCTCGCATCCCTGCTGAGCTCCCTCCTCTAGTCAAACCCGGCTCCCAAATCCCCAGGAATTTCCCAAACTGCAGTCGCCAATAGGGACATCAGATCTGGGTTGGGGATTTCCTGGAGATTAGGGGGCGGAGCCTGGAGGGGGCAGGGTTTGGGGAGGGGAGGAACCTCTACAGGGTGCAATGCCACAGAGTCCACCCGCTAAAGCAGCCATTTTCTCCAGGGGAACTGGCCTCTGTCGTCTGGAGAGCAGTGGGAGACCTCCAGACCCTACCTGCAGATTGGCAACCCTCTCTATCGGAAAGCATAACGACTTAAACGACAGCCGCCTGGCAGTCCCAGAGTCTCTTCACGGCCCTCCAAACCTGCCTTAGGAAACTCTTCCCACGAGAGCTGGCCCTGCGCTGTGTATAATCCTAGATGCTCCCCCAACCAGTGAGACCGGGCTGTGCGACTGGCGAGGAAGGGGAGGCCCTTTGCCGATGCTCAGAGTCCTTCTCTCCTCCATCCGTCATTTGCTCCGTTCCGAGCCGAGCCCCGACTCTAAAAATAAACCGCGGGGGCAAACACCAATCATAATTAAAAATACTTAGCAGTCGGAGTGTGCTCGGTATAAATAGATTTAAATGCACCCTATATAAAGCCGGGGCCCGTGGCTCTCTGTCAGAGCAATCCTGTGCGGACTTAACTCCACGCTCGGGCTGTCAACGTTTGTGGGCTTAGAGAGGAGTAACTCTGCATAGGATTGCGCTGTCAATCGCAAGAGTCGCTGCTGCTGCTGGCACTCTGCCGGGCTGGGCCCTGCTCCGTAGAGCTAAAGCTGGAGGAGAAGGGAGATATTTTCACCCGCTGGGGAGGCTGTAAAGGAACCTTCCCCAAAGAGGTCCCAAGCTGGTCCTCCTAAGAGTTGCCAACCTCCAGGTGGGACCTGGACACCTCTTGGAATTGCGTTGCGACTGGTTTCCGGCTGATAGAGATCAGTTACCCTGGCTGCCTTGGGGTTGGAACTTGATGGCATTATGCCCCGCTGTGGTCTGTCCCCTCCCCAAACACCGCCCTCTCCAGGCTCCATCCCCTGAATCTCCAGGAATTCCCCATCCTGGGAGTCAGCAGCTCTAGGGTCAAGGTATAGGGTTGCCAATCTCCAGGTGGGCCAGTAAAACAATAAATCACCAGGTACAATTAGACAATATTTGTTTGTTTTTTCCAGCTCCTGCCAACCTAGCAGTTCGAAAGCAAGAAATTGCAAGTAGATAAATAGGTACCACTTCGGTGGGAAGGTAAAAGCGTTCCGTGCGCCTTGGTGTTTAGTCATGCCGGCCACATGACCACAGAAACATCTTCGGACAGCGCTGGCTCTTCGGCTTTGAAACGGAGATGAGCACCGCAACCCTAGAGTCGGATTCGACTGGCTTTCGAGCAAGGGAACCTTTACCTTTAAAAACGAACAAAAATTGTCTAATTGTACATGGTGATTTATTGTTTCACTGGCTATTATACACCGTGGTCTTGTTTGTTGTGAATCTCCAGGTGGGGCCTGGAGATCTAGAATTACCCAGTGTTCCCTCTAAGCTGAGTCGGTGTGAGCTAGCTCACAGTTTTTTTAGCCTCTGGCTCACACATTCTTGTCTTCGCTCAGGAAGGAGGGCTCCAGAGCAAACTAATTGATGCAGCAGCCAAATCGCCCTCCCCAGCTTAGAGGGAGCATCGGTTACAACTGATCTCCAGTCCACGGAGTTCATTTCCCCTGGAGAAAGTGGCTGCTTTGGAGGATGGACGCTCTGGCCTAATGCCTCGCCAAGGTCCCTCCCGCCTCCAGACCCTGCCCTCCACAAGCTCCAACCTGAAAATCTCCAGGAATTTCCCAAGCCGGATTTGGCAACCCTATCAAGGTATCCTGCAAGGCAGGAAAGTACACAGTGAGCTGTAGATAATGCAAAATTCAAGTCTCATCAAGCAGAACACAGAGACCCTCCCGGTCAAAACTCCCTCTAAGCTGTGGAGTCCTGCGAACAAAGATTTGTCAGCGGCTGGCATTCAAGTCGTGAGCGAGCGATTGGGCTGCCGCAGGAATCAGTTTGCTCCGGAGCCCTCCTCCCTGAGCGAAGGTGAACATGTGTGAGCCGGAGGCTAAAAAAACCAGTGAGCTAGCTCACACTAACTCGGCTTAGAGGGAACGCTGCATCCTGGTCACCGATGGTCCCTCTAAGCTGTGGAGTCTTGTGAGCAAGAATTCTATTTTGTGAGCTACTGGCATTAAAGTTGTGAGCGAGCGATTTGGCTGCTGCATAAATTTGCTCTGGAGCCACCCTTCCTGAGCGAAGGCAAAAATGTGTGAGCTGGAGGCTAAAAATCCGTGGGCTAGCTCACAGGAACTCAGCTTAGAGGGAACACTGCTGGTCACTGGCAGAGGGTTGTCGGCTTTACATAAGAACATAAGAATATAAGAGAAGCCAATGTTGAATCAGGCCAATGGCCCATCCAGTCCAACACTCTGTCACACAGGGGCCAAAATATACCAGGTGCCATCAGGAGGTCCATCAGTGGGGCCAGGACACTAGAAGCCCTCCCACTGCTGCCCCCTACAGCACCAAGGATAGAGTGCATCACCTGCCCCAGACTGAGAGTTCCCACCTATACCCTGTGGCTAATAGCCACTGATGGACTTCTGCTCCATATGTTTATCTAATTCCCTCTTGAAACTCTCCATGCTTGTAGCTGCCACCACCTCCTGTGGCAGTGAATTCCATATGTTAATCACTCCTGGAGGTTTGGAGGTGGAGCCTGGGGAGGAAAGGGACCACAGAGGGGTCTGATTAGGGTTGCCAGCTCTGCATGGAGAAATACCTGGAGATTTTTGGGGTGGGGGAGCCCGGGGAGGGTGGGGTTTGGAGAGGGCAGGTACCTCTGCAGGGCAACCTTCGGTAGAACGCCACAGAGTCCACCCTCCAAAGCATCCCTTTTCTCCAGAGAAACTGATCTCTGTCCTTCAGGGATCCGCTGTGATTCCAAGAAATCCGCAGGCCCCCACCTGGAGACCGGCACCCCGAGCTGACGATAAACTAGTTAAAGTCCGTGATTCTTTTTCATTGCTGAAATGGTTAATATTTTCTAAGGAGAGAAAAATCCCATTTCAGCCAGCCAGGAGAGGGGAATGAGAGAGAGAGCGCGCGGAACCTCTCAATTAGAATCCTAATTCATCGATTTCACACCGGAGTCTCCCTCGGAAGATCTAACGAAATTTTACCCCGACACGCAGTTTTGGCAGCTCCGGAGCCCGCTCCCTCAGACGAACTTCAGACTTCGTTGGAAGAAGCCGCATCCACGAATGCGGCTGTGGGAGTGAAAACGGGTGCTGGAATAAGAAAGTGTTCGCCTCGGAGGCGGAAGGCGACTCACGGTGACGAGGAGCCGTTGGAAGACTTCTGTCAAGTAAATCCTGTTTTCTTTAAGTTCTCGATATCACGGTTAACGTTCTTAATGTTTTGTGAACCGGAAAACCAAGTTTTAATATTTTTTTTTAACCAAAAAATGACCAGAGGTTGTAGCCTCATTGCTCCGACAACATAACCCAAAACTAGGTTTGCCAACTTCCAGGCAGCACCTGGAGATCTCCCACTATTACAATTGGTCAAGATCGTTCCCCTGGAGAAAACTGTTGCTTGGGAGGAGGGACTCTCTAGCATTAATACCCTGCTGAGGTCCCTCCCTCCCCAAACCCCGCCCTCCCCAGGCTCCACCCCCCCAATTTTCCAAGTATCCCCCAAACCAGAGCCAGCAGTTCTACCCTAAACCAAACACCGTGCCTACCCTTTTATTAAAACCAACCACAATCACACCAAACATCACGTAAGCTTTAACAGCCTCCAGCGTTCCTCATCTGATGAAGAGTCCTGTCGGATTCGGAGGCTTGCACACTCTTTGGTGCAGCACTTTTTTGGGGGGGAAAGAGGTGCTGGAAATCTCAAGAGGGAAATGAAGTTTTCAATCCGTATGCTGAAAACTCATTTTAAAGAATTTTGTCGAAGAGGTTCCGGAACTTCATTCCGGCGTGTTCCTCCAGAGAAAAAAAGCCCCGCTTTGGTGTCATTTTGGTCGGTCGTAATAAAAGGGATTTCATGGCCATTGTTTATAAACAAGCCAGAGTTTGTTGTCGAAGGCTTTCATGGCCGGAGTTCATTAGCTGCTGTAGATTTTCTGGGTTGTGCGACCGTGGTCTTGGCACTGATCAGATGGGAATCACTGATCAGATGGAAAAACTTATAAAAAAACAGAACCTACAAACAGTATTCAGACCCACCAGAAGAATACAACAGATGCTACGATCAGCAAAAGACAGAAGAGACCCCCTCACTTCTGCAGGAGTATACAGCATACCATGCAGTTGTGGACAAGTTTACATCGGGACCCCACAGCGTAGCATTCAGACAAGAATAAAAGAACATGAAAGACACTGCAGACTTGGCCAGCCTGAAAAATCAGCAGTGGCTGAACATAGCCTAACCCAAACAGGGCACAGCGTTTGGTTCCAAGACACTAAAAGACTGGACAACACTTCCAATTACCATGTCAGATTACACAGGGAAGCCATTGAAATTCATAAACATAAACACAATTTCAACAGGAAAGAAGAGAGTATAAAAATAAATAGGGCATGGTTTCCTGTCCTGAAAAACACAAAATGCTTTACAGCTGACAATAACACTACAGATAAAATTGGAGTTTTGATAGCCATTCCACGCACAAAAGAACCTCCTCAGGAAACAATCCATAGACAAAAAAAACCCTCTTAGGAAAGCTCCTCCATTAGCATGTTCATAGCCTGGAGAACTACTACAAGATAATGACTCAGCCCTACCCCACCTTCCAGGGTAGATATAAATTACCTGCCTACCATTTTTCTGCTCACCTTGACACAGAGAGTACTCCATCTTTCTGTGTTATACCTCTGAGGATGCCAGTCACAGCTACTGGCGATACGTCACGTCCTACAATGCCAAGACCATGGACACACAACCCGGAAAATCTACAGCAACTAAAGCCAGAGTTTGTTTATGATGATCACAAACTTGCTGTTCTGGACAGGATTGCCAGCTCCAGCCCGGGGGATTCCTGGAGATTTGGAGGCAGTGCATGCAGAGGGCGAAATTTAGGAAGGGATTTCACCTAGAATCTAAGGCAGGGGTCCCCAACCTTTTCTAGCCCGCAGATACTTTTCAAATGCTGACACAGGGTGGTGGGTACAACCAGAATATGGCTGTAAAATATTAGAGAGTGAGGTTATGCATAACTCTAATAGTAGCGTTACAGCATTTCAGGCAGAGGCTCTGTTGAACAGGCTGCCTTTTGAAGCGAACAAATTGTTTTAAAATATTTTTCTCGCATATACACCACGAGAAGAGAAGAGAAGAGAAGAGAAGAGAGAGAGAAGAGAAGAGAAGAGAAGAGAAGAGAAGAGAAGAGAAGAGAAGAGAAGAGAAGAGAAGAGAAGAGATTGGATTTATACCCCTGCCTTTCACTCAGAGTCTCAGAGCAGCTTACAGTCTCCTTTCCCTTCCCCTCCCCACAACAGACATCCTGTGAGATAGATGGGGCTGAGAGAGCTCTTTTGAGGACTGTCCTTGAGAGAACAGCTCCAACAGAACTCTGTCTTGCCCAAGGTCATCCAGCAGGTGCAAGTGGAGGAGTGGGGAATCAAACCCAGTTCTCCTAGATTAGAGTCCGCGCACTTAACCACTACACCAAACTAGAGTTGCCAACTCTGGGTTAGTAAATTCCTGGAGATTTGGGCACGGAGCCTGGGAAGGGTGGAGTTTGGGGAAGCTCAGCAGGGATGTGACAACATACAGCTCCCCCTCCACAGCATCCATTTTCTCCAGGGGGGCCGACTTTGTTAGCAGGTCAGTTATAATCCCGGGAGATCTCCAGGCACCATCTGGAGGTGGGCAGCCTTGCACACGCCACATACCAGAAGCCTGCTGGGCAAAAGCCCCACCCACTTTTTAAAATGGTGGGCACCATGGTTTCCCCAGGCACCGTGCTAGGGATCCCTAATCTATGGTATACCATAGAGACAGCCCTCTGACACTGCCGTCTTCTCCAGGGGTACTGATCTCTCTACTCTGGAGATCAGGTGTAATTCCAGGGGAACTCCAGCCTAGAGGTTGGCTGCCTTCGCTTTTGTGGCCCCCTTATTCCTGCGCCACTCATATGGCACACCAAGGACGGACATCTTCAACTAGCTCCAATTCATCATGATACTGTAGAAAAGGGGCATCAAACATGCGGCCCAGGGGCCATATTAGGCCTCTGGAGGGCTTCCGTCAGGCCCGCAGTGGAACTGGCTGTCTTCTGCTGCTTCTTCCAGTTCTGCTGCTGCTGCGTCATTGTAGGTTTGCGGCTTACAGATACACCCCTGAACAGCATACTCAAGATTGCAACAGCACAGACGTTTTGAGGCAATACTTCAGAGCAAGAGGTGTCAGTTATCAGACACTGTGAAATAAACAAAGGCCCCGGTCATACGGGCCAGAAAACACGGGAGGGAGGCGTGGCAGTTCACCTCGGAGCAAAATAAGGCGCGGTAGCCCGATTACACGGGCCACCGGGTTGCCACGATCCAGCTCTGAGCGCTGATCACACCGTGCTGCTGCAATGCGGCAAAAAAGCGGCGCAGCAGACCACTCAAGCCGCGCTGTTGCGAAGTGCGCATGCACCGTGGGGGGGCGCTGTCGGTGTCTTGCGTGTGCACATGTGCCATTCGGCGTTGGTGTGCATCCCATGGAAACGTACAACATCCGGAAACCCCGGGACATGGGCAGGCATCGGAAGCCACAGGATACTGGTGCTCCCGCGATCAGACGCCGGCCTTTGCCCCGGGGTTCCCAGAAACTAGTGCTTCGACCCTAGTAGTTTTTTACTCCACGTTTTCCATGGGAAGCCGCAGGTTGGCCATGGGAGTGCTACGCCTCCCAGATGTGCCGGTGTGATCACGCACAGAAAGTCCGCAGGACTACCGTGCCTTCAGCGGGGCAAATGCTCCGCGTGAACGGGGCCAAAATATTGCAAGAGTGCTAATGTTTTAAGCATGTTTTTATTTTAAGTTTAAAAAAAACCCCACCCTTTGTGTTTGTGTCCTTTATAAAGTTTATATCTCCGCTACCTGGCATTACGTTTTTTGACACACATGGCCCGGCCCAACAAGGTCTCATTTATGTCAGATCCAGCCCTTATAACAAATGAGTTCCCTGCTGTAATAGGAGAAGAAGAAGAGGTGATTGGATTTATGCCCCTCCCTTCACTACACGAAGGAGTCTCAGAGTGGCTTACAATCTCCTTTCCCTCCCCCTCCCCACAACAGACACCCTGTGAGGTAGGCGGGGCTGGGAGACACCTCTCAAGAACTGCCCTTGAGAGAACAGCTCTGAAAGAACTTATGACTGACCCAAGGTCATACCAGCAGCTGCGTGTGGAGGAGTGGGAAATCAAACCCAGTTCTCCCAGATTAGAGCCCGCACTCTTAACCACTACGCCAAACTGGCACTATACCAGACAGGCACCTTACCAAACCAAGGGTTGTTTCTTTATCAGCAAAGTTGGGTCCCTCGAGCAGAGTTGAACTACAGAGTCAAAAGCTGCATGCGCACATGGTTGGATATTTCCCAATCGATGTGCTGTAGCTGGATATATTCACAACTGGATTTTCCCGGCGAGACCAGGCAGCCCCATTGCAAACGATGGCTACAACGCAACGATAGCCAAGACCCAAGCGGATTTTTGCTCACATGGAACATTCAAAGCCACTGTATTAACGAGGAACATCATGCTCCACTTGGGAGAGTGTTCATGTAGGCACCATTCCCAATAGGGTTGTCCACTCCAGGCTAGTAAATTCCAGGAGATTGGGGGATGGCGCCTGGGAAGGGCAGGGTTTGGGGAGGAGGGGCTAGTAAATTCCAGGAGATTGGGGGATGGCGCCTGGGAAGGGCAGGGTTTGGGGAGGAGGGGCTAGTAAATTCCAGGAGATTGGGGGATGGCGCCTGGGAAGGGCAGGGTTTGGGGAGGAGGGGCTAGTAAATTCCAGGAGATTGGGGGATGGCGCCTGGGAAGGGCAGGGTTTGGGGAGGAGGGGCTAGTAAATTCCAGGAGATTGGGGGATGGCGCCTGGGAAGGGCAGGGTTTGGGGAGGAGGGGCTAGTAAATTCCAGGAGATTGGGGGATGGCGCCTGGGAAGGGCAGGGTTTGGGGAGGAGGGGCCTCAGTGGGGTACAATACCATGGAGTCCACCAATGGAAGCAGCCATTTGGTCCAGGGGGAACTGATCTTGACATCTGGAGATCAGTTGGACCCCCCAGGCAGCCCTGGTTCCCAACCGATCCTCAGCCATCTACTAGTGATTCTGTCGCAGAGACATGTTTTCACACCCCCATGTGGAAGCGCCCCCAAGAGAATGGATGCGCCAGAAGTCACCAGGAAAGAAACAGACCTCAGCTGGTGAAGACACCCCCATTTGGATGACACAGGGCCCGTGGAACAGATTTAGAGTCCAGTGGCCCCTTTGTGACCAACGAAGGTTTATTCAAGGTATGAGCTTTCATGTGCGTGCACACTTTTTATTTGGAAAAGTGCGCCTTGCACACGAAAGCTCATAGCTTGAATAAACCTTTGCTGGTCTTAAAGGTGCCCCTTGGACTCTAAATTGGTTCTTTTGCTTCAGACCAACACGGCTGACTACCGGGACGCGTGAAAGTTAGTTGGAAACTCTGTTCGGAACCTTGGCGTGTTGTGCCGGGGGAAGGGGGGAGGACAACTGCACATGAGGCTGCTGAGAAACCAGGTTTACTATGTCCGAATTGGGGTTGCCAACCTCTAGGTGGGGCCTGGGGATCTCCCGGAATCACAACTAATCTCCAGGCCATAGAGATCAGCCTAGGGTTGCCAGCCTCCCGGTGGGGCCTGGGGATCTCCAGTTGACAGAGGTCAGCTCTCCTGGAGAAAATGGCTGCTGTGAATGGTGGACATTATGGCACTGTACCATGCTGAGGCCCCTCCCCTCCCCAAGCCCCACCGTCTCCACCTCTAAAGTCTCCAGGTATTTTCCAACCCAGACCTGGCAACCCTAGATCAGTCCCACCTGGAAAAAATGGCAGCTTTGGGGGTGGGGGTGGACTCGGTGGTATTATGCCCTGCTGAGCTCCCTCCCCAAACTCTCCCAACCCAGGCTCTGCCTACCAAACCTCCAGAAGTTTCCCAGTCCAGGGTTGGCATCCCTAGTCGGAACTGAGCCCAAGAGTGAGCGTGTGGCCGAGGGGAGAACTGAGCCAGGAAACGTCTTGGCTCCCAGCCTTTCCCACAGTGTTACAGCACATCTCAAGGGCAGATTCACATTCAACCCAGCCAGGTGGATGTAATGGAGGGATGGTTGACAACAGATAGGAAATATGGGGGAGTTCAAGGGAGAGAGAGAGAGAGAGAGATTCCAGGTCCCAAAGAGCCCCGATAACTAGGCACCTGGTATTCGTCCAGCGCTGCAGCAAATCTTGGGACACATGTTGGAAGGGAGGGCTGTGTTATCCGAAAGACAGTTCTGGGGGGAAGGCGCACTTAACATGGAACTGAAGCCTCACAGCCTGACAGACAGACACAACAGGGGAAAGGGGGGGGGTGTTGCTACGGGGAGTGATAGATGGCGCGAACGAGAGACAGACGGAGCCCAGGGAATTCTACAAATGCCATCCAGTGTAAATAATGCCTCTCAACAACAAATCAATGCTCCCCGGTGAACCTGTGGTAGAAAAGCGGGGCAGAAACACAAGACTCCCTCGTCCGGACGCAATCACCGGTCCCCAGACCTCTACGGTGACAGAGCTCCGCTGCCACGAGGAGAAACAATAACCAGCCGCCCCCCTCCAGACCCAGGGCAGGAAAAAAGGACGGGAGACCGCAATAACAAATCAAAGATCCTGAAGGACCCTGCGGTACCGCGCCAGCCTGCACAGCCCTGGCACACCGAGAGCCCGTGCAATTATAAATTGGGACTGTGCTCCATGCTCTGCTGAAGAGGCGTCACTTTGACCCCTGTTCCTTGGACGCAAGGCTCTTTGGACCGCCCGCATCCATCCACATTACAAAGCCGCTGCAGGAGTCACATCCTTCCATCTGGCCTGCCTCAGAAGCAGAAGCCCCCCCCACCGTCCCTAAGGAGGAGGGTTGCCAACCTCCCGGTGGGTCCTGGAGATTCCCCAGAATTAAAACTTATCTCCGGGCTACATAGCCTGGAGAAAATGGCTGATTATGACAGACAGACGCATACTAAACAATCCGCTTTCAATCCACTTTCAGTGCACTTTCCAACTGGATTTCACTGTGTAAACTGGCAAAATCCAGTTGGAAAGTGGATTGGAAGGGGATTATTTAGTGTGTGTGACCACAGCCAGACGTGATGACAGGGGAAGGGGGGGGTGCTACGGGGAGTGATAGATGGTGAGAATGAGAGACAGACGGACCCCAGGATTTCCACGGAGGTGCCTCCCCCCAAAAAAAACCTGCCCTCCCCAGGCCCCGCCCAAAAAATCTCCAGGAATTTCTCAACCCAGAGTTGGCAACCCTAGGAATAAATACACAATTATCGACTCAAAGTGCTACAAGCAGCCCAGTAGGCAGACCTTGGTGATTCTCTAGGGCAGCAGAGGGCAGGTGGTGCCAGGGGTACCAAAAGAAACTTTCCCCAAGTGGCACCCCAGATCTGGCTCCCCCTGCTGGTTGGGAAATCCCTGGAGATTGTGGGGTGGAGGGTGGGGAGAGACCACTCGACGGGTACACCGCCATAGAGTCCATCCTCCAGAACCGGTCAGTTTTCCCCAGGGGAACTGATTTCTGTAGCCGGGAGATCGGTTGTGATCCTGGGAGATCTCCAGGCTCCACCTGGAGGTTGGCAAGCCCAGTAGGGGAATGGCAGCCTGGCTGAACTCTGACTCCAGAAGCCCTCGGGCCAGCAGTCGCATATCGCTGCAGCTGAGCCACTTGGCCCACCTCCCTCTGGAACTCTGGGCCGTCTCTTGCATCAGGGGTGACTCAGCGAGAAAACCCTCCCCGCTCTGGCCGTCTCCGAAATATAGCCCCCCCGTTAAAAAAAAAGTAGAGGCCGACCAGGGATCTGTACTTTTTATTTCTCCCTCCGTTATCCTGTCTCTATCTTTATCCATCCATCCTCATCTGATATATCATCGGATCATCGATCGCTGCGTTGCTTTCATTTTGTGTCTCTGCGCCTACGTTGATATCTGCCATCATTCAGACAATATCTAGAGGTCTGGAAAGAGTCCCTTTAGATCGGAGCAAACGGTGCTTCAGAAACCAGGGGGAGGTGGGGTTGGAGGGGGAATACACACACGACACACCTTTATACACACTGCAACGTTTGGGTCAGGCTTGGCAAATCGGTACCCTCTCCCTGAACGCCTGGGATATGACGGACAAAACCCAAAACGAGCCGAATTACCTACGGTCTCATTCGCCCGTCATCCATCTCTGTATCATCAACCTTCTGCGACGAGATCGGAGCAGCGGCGCAACCTTGCGACAGGCCCGAGGGGTGGATTAGGCTGAGAGAGTGTGACTCGTCCAAGATAAAGTAGATTAGGTAGAGAATGAGTCCCTCGATCAGACCCAGAGTCTTTATATACCCCTGGAGCTCCTCTACCCGAGTCAGGCCCCTCATCTATCAAGGGTCAATATCATCCCCTTCGACTGATAGCCGCTCTCTGGGGTCTCTGGCAGAGGTCTTTCTCGTTGCCTACCACCTGGCCCTTTTAACCCGAGAAGCCGGGAACTGAACCTGGGCTCATGTTAGGGTTACCAGCTCCCGGTAGCAGTGTTCCCTCTAAGCTGAGTTAGTGTGAGCTAGCTCACAGTTTTATAGCCTCCAGCTCACACATTTTTGTCTTACCTCAGGAAGGAGGGCTCCAGAGCCAACTAATTTATGCAGCAGCCAAATCGCTCGCTCCCAACTTTAATGCCAGTAGATCACAGAGTCGGATTTCTGCTCACAGGGCTCCACAGCTTAGAGGGAGCCTTGCCCGGTAGTGTTGCCAACTTCCAGGTGGTAGCCGGAGATCTCCCTGGATCACAACTGGTCTCCAGGTGACAGAGATTATTCCCTCCAGAGAAAACAAGTGCTTTGGAAGTTGGTCTCTACAACATTGTACCCTGCTGAATACGGTTGCCATCCCCCTGATGGGTGCAGGGGTTCCCCCGATTTTGGACCCCCAATCTGACCACTGGCCAGTGGGGGAGCCCCACCCCTGAAGAACTCCACAGTGCCCAACACGCACTACACACGTCATGCAGGAATGCTCTAGCCTTCGGCCAAATGCTCAAGCGTCCCCTACACAACATGCCAAGCATGATGGCATCACTTCCGGACAGCAGCCAGGAGCCCCCACCTCCACCACCACCGGCAGACGGTAGGCACCTGGCAACCCTACTGCTGAAATCCCTCCCCTCTCCAAACTCCGCCCTCCCCAGGCTCCATGCCCAAAATCTCCAGGGATCTCCCAACCCAGAGCTTGCAGCCCTAGCTCTGCGATGGGAAGTTCCTGGGTGTGGAGCCTGGGGGAGAGCGGGGTTTGGGGGAAAGGAGGGGCCTTAATAGTTAATAATGCCGTGCACCTTCCATAGCAGCTATTTTCTCCAGGGGAAGTTATCTCTGTAGCCAGGGGACGAGATATAATTAAAGGAGACCTCCAGGCCCCACCTGGAGGTTGGCAACAGCAGGCCTCGTGCATGCAAAGCAGATGCTCTCTCCTTGAATCTTAGCCACTTCCCGGCATTCTTCAATCAGTGAAAGCAGCCAGGAAAATGCCACTGGGATATCTACAGGACTGGGAACGTGTTAGTGTTACTTTCCCTCTCCTTCCCCTAAGCATCTTGTAAGCAGAGGTACACTGCCCCTGAACACAGAAGCTCCATTTAACTAACAGCCATTCGTGTACAGACCTCTCTTCCACCAATTCACTTAATGCTTCAGAACAGTCGGTCCTTTGCCGAAGGCCTTTGGCTGAAGCCAGTGGACTTGGATTTTTGCTGGCGATTGCATTCGTCTCTGGTCTGTGCCCTTGTTTGATTGAATTATTGTGGTTAGGAAGTAATGCCTTGTTTGCATGTTTCTTTGAGGCTTTTAATATTGCATTATGTTAAGTCTGTTGTGCTTGCGGTTCTGGTGGTAAGCAGGCTGCCTGGAGCCTTTGGGGGGGCGGGATGGGAAACAGCAATATTAAGTAAATAAATTGGGAAAGCAAGCAAAGAAAGGAGCCATTACTGCATCTTGTGGCAGTGAGTTCCGAAAGTTAATTATATGTTGTGCACGAAGAAGTACGGGGTTCTTTTTGCCTGCCATGAACCAAGGATCGCCAACATCCAGTTGGGGGCTGGAGAATTCCAACTGTTCTCCTGACAACAGAGATCAGTCCCCCTGGGGCAAATGGCTGCTTTAGAGTAGAGTCGCCAACTCTCGTTTGGGAAATTCCTGGAGATTTGGGGGATGAAGCCTGAGGAGGTCGGGGTTTGGGGAGGGGAGGGACTTCAGAAGGGTATAATGCCATAGAGACCAACTTCCAAAGCAGACATTTTCCCCAGGGGAACTGATCTCTGTTGTCTGGAGGCCAACCGTAATTCCGGCGGATCTCGCCGCCACCTGGAGGTTTAGAACAAATAAATGGAAGTACAGCAAAGAAGGTTGCAGGAGTAGCAACACAGTGAAAGACTGTCACACCGTACCCAAACACACTTGACACTTAGTTCAAAACATATTCAGGGCTTTTTTTGTAGCAGGAACTCCTTTGCACACCCCCTAATGTAGCCAATCCTCCAAGAGCTTACAGAGCTCTTCTTACAGGGGCTATTGTAAGCTCCTGGAGGATTGGCTACATTAGGGGGGGTGTCGCCTAATATGCAAAGGAGTTCCTGCTACAAAAAGAGCCTTGCTTATATTAACAGTGTATTACTCTGAATAACCATTCAAATCCATTCCAAAAACACCATTGTAAGTAGTCAAGTAGAATTTAAAAAAAAAAAAAAATTCCCCCAGTTTGTAAATGTCCACAAAACACAGTTACTAAGAGGTGTGACATTTTGTAAATGTCCACAACAAGCTCTATAGATTTCTCTTGACTGTATACAGCGCTCCATATCTACCCTGAGCCCACCCATGGGATGGGCAGGTAACATCATTGAAATAAATACAATTTCAGTTTAAAAAATTAAACCACGACAAAACGTTATAACAATTAAAACAATGGGTACAGCTTGGAACAGTGTCAGTTGGCTATAAAGTTCTGGCCTGACGGTGCAGTGAGTTAAAGGCCGGTTGTCGTTGGTCAGTAAATAGACGGGTGGCAGCAACCTCAGGGAGGCCATAGATGGGCGCCCGCTGCCTCAGCCAAATGCATGGCGGAACAGCTCCATCTTGCAGTCCCTGCAGAATTGAAGGAGATCCCACGGGGCCCTGGTCTCAATAGGGAGTGTGTTCCACCAAGCTGGGGCCAGGACAGAGAAAGCCCTGGCCCTGGTTAAGGCAAGATGGGTGTCCTTTGGGCCAGGGGCCACCAGGAGGTCTTGACCTTTCGAGCGTGATGCTCTTCAAGGTGTATATGGGAGGAGACGGTCCCTTAGATATATTGGTCCCAGCAGGGCTATTTTTGAGCAGGAATGCACAGGAACGGAGTTCCGGCTGGCTCCCAAATTGGCCACGCCCAGCAGGAACTCATTAGCATAATAGGCCACACCCAACAGCAGAAACTCATTAGGATTGGCTACATTAGGGGTGTGTGGCCTAACATGCAAAGGAGTTCCTGCTACAAAAAAAAAGCCCTGGGGTTTTGACAACAAACAAGGTCAACAGAATAAGAAGCAAAAGGTGGGTGTGGCTAGATGACCACACTTCTGGTAACATGGGGGTGTGGCCTAATAGGCTAATGAGCTGCGCTGTCAGGGGTGTGGCCTAATATGCTAATGAGTTCCTGCTGTTGGGTATGGCCTGTTATGCTAATGAGTTCCTGCTGGGCTTTTTCTACAAAAAAAGCCCTGGGTCCCAGGCCGTATAAGGCTTTGAAGGTCAAAACCAGATATAGGTACAGAGTGCTGTATACAGTCAAGAGAAATCCATAGAGCTTGTCGCTCCATCACTGGCGAAGTCCTGAAAGGAAGCGGATGGGAACCTGGGCAGTCCGTTGCCACACCTCTTAGCGACTGTGTTTTGTGGACATTTACAAACTGGGGAAAAAAATTAATTGTACTTGACGACTTGCATTGGTATTTTTGGAATGGATTTGGTTTATTCAGAGTAATACGCTGTGAATGGAAGAATGTTTTGAACTAAGTGTCAGGTGTATTTGGGTACGGTGTGACAGTTTTTCACAGTGTTGCCACCTGGAGGTTGGCAACCCTGCTTTGGAGGGTGGACTCTATGGCATTATGCCCCACTGAGGTCCCTCCACTTCCCGAACCTTGCCCTCCCTGGGCTCCGCCCCCAAATCTCCATTTTCTTCCCCAAGTGGACATTGGCAGCCCTAGGTGAACCCATCCCCAATCAAGTTACTTTCATATCTCTCTATATAATCCCATTTCTCTCTCTCTCTCTCTCTCTCTCTCTCTCTCTCTCTCTCTCTCTCTCTCTCTCTCTCTCTCTCTCCCCCTCTCTCTCTGGCATCAATCCTCAAATTCTCACGCTCTCTCTTTTCCTGGCATCTCTGCCTTTCTCTAAACCACGACTGTGCGAGTCGCTCATTGGAGAAAGCCGCGCATTTCAGCAGCAGGAGTGTAGCCATTCAATTGCATTTTTTTTTGTTTGTTGCTCGTCATTAACATCTTTTGCATATCCTTCTTGCGAAATGGAGCAGATGCCAAAAATACAGCTGCTAAAGATGTTCCAGTTGTTCGACAAGATTCTCATCCTGAAACAGTTTGCCCTCAAGTGTGAAAAACCGACGTCAGTCCTCGAAACGCCTTGATATACGGGCGCGGAACCCGCCACAGCCACAAAACAGAACGAGAATGAGAATTGGGACGATTTATTTCACTTATTCTTTATACAAATTCCTCTTTACTGCATACTTCACCGTTTCTGATGTGCTAGATCCCCATCCCCACCCAATCAAGGCTGTCAAATCTATCTTTGCAGCCATGAGTTCTAGAAACGCGGCCTTTTAATTTAAAGAACAAAGCTTTGGAGGATGGGCTGTGCGGCATCAGATCTCTGCTGGGGCCCCTCCCTTTTCCCAAACCCCAGGCTCTAACCCCAAATCTCCAGGTATTTCCCAACCCAAAGCTCACAACTCTCAGCAAGCTTCCTCAGTGGAGTGGGGAATTCAAACTAGAGTCGCCTGCTCTGAGTTGGGAAATGCCTGCAGATTTTGGAGGCGGAGCCTGGGGAAGGCGGGGTTTGGGAAGGGGAGGGGCCTCAGCAGGGTAAATAGAATCCACCCTCCAAAGCAGCCATTTTCCCCAGGGGGGCTGATCTTGGCTGACTAGAGATTAACAGTCATAGTGGGAGGTCTCCACTCCAGGTGGCCATCCTAATTCAAACCCAGGTCTCCCAGGTCCCAGTCTGACACACTAACCCCTGAATCACACTGGGGCACTTTCAGGCAGGCATATGATGAAGTTGTGGTCTGGAGTTCCAAAGGAGACTTACCACGAGCTTCCCATTGTTTGAGAAGAAGAAGAAGAAGATTGGATTTGTACCCTTCCCTTCGCTACGTGAAGGAGTCTCAGAGCGGCTTGCAGCCTCCTTTCCCTTCCCCTCCCCACAACAGACACCCTGCGAGGTAGGTGGGGCTGAGAGAGCTCTCCTGAGAACTGCCCTTGAGAGAACAGCTCTGAAAGAACTTATGACTGACCCAAGGTCACACCAGCAGCTGCATGTGGAGGAGTGGGGAATCAAGCCCGGTTCTCCCAGATTAGAGACCACGCTACTAACCCCTAAACCAAACTGGCTCTCAAGAGGAAGCTTTGGGGGAGAGACACCTCCCCTCATCTAGCTAGCTGAGATCCCACCAACTTGTACCACTACTTCTGGGAAGACTCTCCACTCCATTAAACTTCTCCATCGCCTCTCACTTTCTTCCCCTAGTACTAGGGTTACCGTATTTTGAAAAGCGAAAAGGAGGACGTATTTTCCGACTGACTGCTTCAAACAAGTGATCACTGTGACAAATCTCATTTTAAATACCCCTGCTTTGAAGCTGTGATAATTGCTACTAAAATAGGAATATTCCTAACCTTCCAAACCAAAAAGAGAGCATTTTCATCAATTTTTTAAAAAGAGTCCAAAAGAGGACGAACACCAAAGAAGAAGAAGAAGAGATTGGATTTATACCCTATCCTTCACATTGGCTGAGTTCAGACTGGCAATTTGCCCTGCTTTAGCCACTTTTCAGCCGCGTTTCCCAACCGGATTAAAGGGGGCGTTCACACAGGCACACCTGCCTGGCGATCCACACCTGTAGGCAACCCATGCTGTTCCGCTTCGCTCCTGCATTAAAAAGATACCTGACAAAAGTGATAGCACATCCCGGAGAGCGCCTTTATCCTGTGTTATTCTGCTTCCCGGAAATGTGAAAGCAAAGCCGAAAAGCTGGGAGCAACCCGCTTCTATAGTGTGCGCCGGCTGTTTCCGCACATAAGGCAGCAGCGATTGGATTGGCTGTGCTCCACTGTACTGCCAATGCGGTGACGGCGCAACAGGGTCCACCCCAAATCGGCCGGATGCGCTTATGCACATGAGCGCATATGCGCCCATACACACAAAGAGGAAAAAGCTGGTTACAGCTTCCGCGTGCCTCCTCCCAGTATGCTCCCACATTTGTCGGCCCTGTGTGACCGGGAAAACCCGGAACAGTTTATTCTGGGGCTTTTTAGCCACGACTGGCTCCCACTGCAAACTGCCAGTCTGAACTCAGCCTTGGAGTCTCAGAGCGGCGTCCAATCTCCTTTCCTTTCCCCTCCCCACAACAGAACCCTGTGAGGTAGGTGGGGCTGAGAGAGCTCTTTCAAGGACTCCTCGTTCAAGGACAGCTCTTGTCAGAACTTGTAACTGCCCCAAGGTCACACCAGCGGCTGCATGTGGAGGAGTGGGGAATCAAACCCGGTTCTCCCAGATTAGAGTCCGTGCTCCTAACCACTACACCAAAGAGGACATCTGGTAACCCTACCTTGTACTGATTCTTCAGCACGCTATTTAGGAGCCAGGACTCGGTATTAACCGACTGAACCCCAACGTCCCTGTGGCTTGTTGCCAAGGCATGTGAATGAATGGAACTCGCTGCCTTAAAACATTCATATCTGGGCATGTAGCTGCAAGAAAACACTTTAACAGCATTTTGCCGTGGCTTGTTTCTTTTCACGTGGGATTTTGCATCTTTGCACTGAGGATTAAAAAATCCCTTGAAGAAACACAACAAAACTGTTGGTTAACAACTAGTAATTCTCTCTCTCTTTCTTTGGCTCTCTCTCTCTCTCTGTCTTTGGCTCTCTCTCTCTCTCCCTCTCTCCCCCTCAATAGGCTTGCCAGGCCCGAACTGGGAAATTTCTGGAGATTTGGGGATGGACCCTTGTGGAGGGGAGAGACCTCAGCAGGGTAGAATACCATAGACTCCACCCTCCAAAGCAGCCATTTTCTCCAGGGGAATTGATCGCTGTTGTTTGGAGATCAGTTGTCATCAGTGCTCCCTCTAAGCTGAGTTAGTGTGAGCTAGCTCAGAGTTTTTTAGCCTCCAGCTCACACATTTTTGTCTTCGCTCAGGAAGGAGGGCTCCAGAGCAAACTAATTTATGCAGCAGCCAAATCGCTCGCTCACAACTTTAATGACAGTAGCTCACAAAGTAGAATTTTTGCTCACAAGACTCCACGGCTTAGAGGGAATATTGGTTGTCATTCCGGGAGATCTCCAGACCCCCGCCTGGAGGCTGGCAACCCTGCTCTCTAGTCTTCTCCTTCTGCTCCCTCCATCTCTCTCCTCTGAAAACAAAAACATCCCGAATGAACCCACCTGTTGAAGCCTGCTAGACTGGACACCAAGCCCTACGGGGAAAGGCTGAAGGATTTGGGGATGTTCAGTCTGGAAAAGAGGAGGCTGAGGGGGATACGTTTCCTCTCTTCAAGTCTTCTCACCTTGACCCAGAGAGTACTCCATCTTTCTGTGTTATACCTCTGAGGATGCCAGTCACAGCTGCTGGCGAAACGTCAGGTCCTACAATGCCAAGACCACGGCCATACAGCCCGGAAAATCTACAACAGCTAATGAACTCCGGCCGTGAAATCCTTCAACAACGTATTTGAAAGGTTGTCTTTTAGAGGAGGGCAGGGAGCTGTTCCTGTTGGCAGCAGAATACAGGACTCACAGTAATGGGGTTAGATTATGGGCAGAAAGATACCAGCTGGATATTAGGAGGGTGTTGTTGTTTTTTTACTGTATATTTCAGCAGTGGAATCGGCTGCCTAGGGAGGTGGTGAGCCCTGGCAGTTTTCAAGCAGTGGTTCGACAAAGACTTGTCAGGGACACTTTAGGCTGATCCTGCATTGATCAAGGTATCGGATTAAGGTGGCCTCTATGTGCTGGATTATTTAGTTAGCAGAGCACTCAAGGCACATAAACGCGGCAAAGCTTATCAGGCTGGTGTGTGTGCTACCCAGACAGAAAGTTACATCTGGAGGCTTTTTCTCTTTTTAAACTAATATGAGTCCTTCATTGTAAGTAACGGCATTCTAGACAGGATAGAGTAGAGATAGGCTTCTAATCTAGTCTAACGAGCTAAGACGGATGGAGATGCAGGAGGCATGCCCCGCTTTCATGCTGCCAAGATGGAGAAATCTGACATAGTGTGGAGAGAAGGTGTTGGACTGGAAGTTTCCCTAAGAGTAGCAATCAAAGGGATAGCCTCAGAGAGTAAAGGGAAGGATAGTCAGTGTCCAGGTCTTTCTACCTCTCTGACTCTCTTATAAAACCCCTCTGAAGTCTGAGGCTAAGAGACAGCGCAAAGTCCTTCACTTCCGATACTATGGCCCCTTCCACGTTGGTGTAGTCGTTAGGAGCACGGACTCTGATCTGGGAGAACCGGGTTTGATTCCCCACTCCTCCACTCACAGCTGCTGGTGTGACTTTGGGTCAATTACAAGTTCTTTCAGGGCTGTTCTCTCACGAGCAGTTCTCGAAAGAGCTCTCTCTGCCCCACCTACCTCACAGGGCGTCTGTTGTAGGGAGGGGAGGAGAAAGGAGATTGTAAACCACTCTGAGACTCCTTTGGGCAGTGAAGGGTGAGGTATAAATCCAATCTCCTCCTCCTTCTCCACCTCCTCCTCTTCTTCCAACTCTATGATTCTATGAGGGGAGGCTCCATAGCTCAGTGGTAGGCTATCTGCTTGGCATGCAGAAAGTCCCAGGTTCAGTCCCCAACATCTCCAGTTAAGAAAGACCTCTGTCTGAGAAGCTGCCAGTCTGAGTAGACAATACTGACTTTGATGGACCGATGGTCTGACTCAGTATAATAAGGCATCTTTGTGTGGTTCCACTAAGCGAGGCAAGGTGTGTCCTGGAGCGGAACCTAAAACCGCTCCTTACTGAGAACGGAGAGGGGGAGTGAAGTTCACATTTGGCAAAGATCAGGTCCAGTTCATTCCCCATTCTCTCAGGTTTTTCAAAGAGGTCTCTTATTGCAGTGATCGACTGAATATCTGGCAGGGGTGGTCTTATGGATTCTGACCCCCCTGGCAAGACTCAAAGAAAGGGCTCCAGAATATCTCAGAAGAAATCAGAAGAGTTTTCGGCTAAACAGTAGGAAGAGCTTCCTGACAGTTAGAGCAGTTCCTCAGTGGAACAGGCTTCCTCGGGAGGTGGTGGGCTCTCCTTCTCTGGAGGTTTTCAAGCAGAGGCTAGATGGCCATCTGACAGCAATGCGGATTCTGTAAATTTAGGCAGATCACGAGAAGGGATGGCAGGAAGGGTTGCCTCAGAGCTTAGTTCTTGTGGCCCTTTCTTACATGCCTGGGGAAAGGCTGATTGACACTTTGGGGTCAGGAAGCAATTTTTCTCCAGGCTGGTTTGGCCAGGGATCCTGGAGGGTTTTTGTCAACTTCTGGGGGTGGGATAGCGCTCCCTGGGGGTGTGGGAAGGAAGTATTTGTGAATTTCCTGCCTTCTGCAGGGGATTGGACTAGATGACCCTGGAAGTTCCTTCCAACTCTATGATTCTATGGCAGTACAGGGAATGGTGGGCAGTAGGGTTGCCAGATCCGATTCAGGAAATATCTGGGGACTTTGGGGGTGAAGCCGATAGACTTTGGGGGTGCAGCCAGGAGCAAGGAAGTGGCATCACTTTTGTGATGTCACTAGGGTTGCCAGGTGAGGCCGACAAGCCAGAAGACCGTCACGTTCCTTTTAAATGCTTTCCCTCCGTTGGAAATAATGGAGGATGGGGGCACCTTCTTTTGGGGCTTATAGAATTGGACCCCTTGTGCAATCCTTTTGAAACTTGGGGGGTTTGTTCAGGACAGGTATCATCAGGTATTCTGAAAATTCGGTGCCTCTACCTCAACAAACAGCCTCCCCAGAGCCCCAGATATCCCTGGATTGATTCTCCATTATACCCTATGGGGACCAGTCTCCATAGGGTATAATGGAGCACCCCGTGGCCATCCCCCCCACTTTCTGACAGGCCTGAAGCGGGGGGAGGGGCTCCAAACCAGGGGATCCCCTGCCCCCAACTGGGGATTGCCAGCTTGGGCACCCCTCCACCACCCGCTGCCCTGCCGTTTTCAACGCCGGTATTAAGATTGCTATAATTAGCTGGATAAATAAACAGACGAGCGACTATAATCAACATATTAATAAATGACTTTCCCCGACAATATACGATATCACCAAGTTTTGATCTCATTATCATATATTCATGAAAATGGTATGGAATGATTGTGCGCGATGCTGCACCGCTGAGGGCGGGGGTGGAAGGAGGAAAAGAAACGGGGGAAAACAGAAATTTGGATGGCAAACGGCCTGGTCTCTGATTAGCTCCAGCTTCCCAGCCAACTACTCTTTTAAAACAGCAACTTGCTTTTTAAGAGAACAGTTCTGGATGCGCTCAAAACAGACAATCCTGCAACTACTGTGAAACACACAGGCTTCTGGCTCTCCTGTAGATGCTACATGGGTCTATCTCAGGGCTGTCAAACATAAGGCCCGGGGGCCGGAACTGGCCCATCCAGGGCTCTTATGTGGCCCGCGGGCAACTGGTGCAAGGGAGGGTACAGGAGGCTGCTTGGGGAGGGGAGGGGGTGAAGCTACTCCGATTGGGGCTTCATCACGGCAGAACAACCTCGTCTGCGGCAGTCAAGCAGTGTGGAAGCATCTGCCCAGCGCTGCACTGCCGGCTCTCCAGTCCGCCCATGTGGGTTTTCCTCTGCACCCCCCTCCCAGCCCATGAGGCCTTGCAGTGAGGATACAAAAACTTGGAGCTTACGAGCTGCTGTCCTTTATACAGTTTATATCTCCGGTACCTGGCATGACGTTTTATGACACACATGGCCCGGCCCGACAAAGTGACATTTATGTCAGATCTGGCCCTCGTAACAAATGAGTTCGACACCTCTGGTCTAGCTGATAGCCCTATATGGCCAGGAGTCAGCATACCTTCGGGACCGTCTATCCCTATGTGAGCCCTATAGAGCACTGAGGGCTCCTAAACATCCTTTGGTAGTCCTCGGCCCCAGGGCAGTCTGACTTGCCTCGACTAGGGCCAGGGCCTTTTAGCCCTGGCCCCTACCTGGTGGAATGAGCTCCTATATGAGATCACGGCCCTGTGGGATTTACTATAGTTACGCGGGGGCTGTAAGATGGAGCTTATCCACTGGGCTTTTGGTTGAGGCAGCAGATGTCCATTACATATGGCTGGACCCCTGTCGGCGGCCTGGATTCCTAATTCCATCTTAATCGCTAAGATATCTGATATCTGTTTAGAGTTGACATGGTATTTTAGCCAGTTTGGTGTAAGTGTGCGGACTCTAATCTGGGAGGACCGGGTTTGATTCCCCACTCCTCCACTTGCACCTGGCTGGATGGCCTTGGGCAAGCCATAGTTTTGGCACAGCTGTTCTTGAAAAAGGGTAGTTCTCAAGAGAGCTCTCTCAGCCCCACCGACCTCACAGGGTGCCTGTTGTGGGGAGGGGGAGGGAAAGGAGATTGCAAGCCACTCTGAGACTCCTTTGGGTAGTGAAGGGCGGGGTATCAATCCAATCTCTTCTCCTTCCTCTGCTTCTTTAGGATTTCTGTTATTTTTATACTGTTGTTTTAAGCGGTTTTGACTGTATTGTAATATTATATTTATGTTGCTGGAACCCGCCCTGAGCCTGCATGTGGGGAGGGTGGGATTTAAATCCAAATAAATAAAATAAAATTTAACAAATAGGGTTGCCAGCTCTGGATTGGGAAATCCCTGGAGATTTGGGGGGTGGGGTGGAGCTTAAGGAGGGGGAGGACCTCAGCAGGGTCCAATGCCCACAGAGTCCACCCTCCAAAGCAGCCATTTCCTCCAGGGGAGCTGATATCGGCCACCTGGAGATTCCACCACAATAACGGGAGATCTTCAGGTGCTGCCTGGAGGTTGGCAACCCTCGTCCAGGGTGAGGAACCAAACCTGATTCTGTGAGGACCATGAATAAACACTGGAAGCATTTTAAAGGGAAGCTGGGGGGGGGGGGTCCCAGTTCAGATAAAGGACATGTTTGCGTGGTTTGGGGGGAGGCGGCAGCCCGTCCTCCGTGGTTTGGCTAATGGAAAGTGACTCGTCCGTTGGAACCGGCCCTCGAAGGCAAAGTGAGATGTCTGTTCTTTTTTTCTTTCCGGGGCGTCGTGACCCTGCTCCAAATTCTCTCCCCTCTCCCCCATCCCGCCTGCATTTCACCTTTAAAGGGATGGGGATTTAGGGAGGGGACACAGGTCAGGGGCAGAGCACCTGCTTGGCGTGCAGAAGGTTCCCCGGGCTGAACCCCTGAGTGACTCCACTTCAAGTTTCTGGGCTTATTTATTGGTATTTATTTGCTTCATTTGTACCCCGCCTTTCTCCTCCATTCTATCCTCACAACAATCCTGCGAGGTAGGTTAGGCCGAGAGAGTGTGACTGGCCCAAAGTCACCCGGCAAGCTTCCATGGCACAAGCCAGGATTCGAATCCCAGTCTCCCAAATGCTCGTCCAGCACTCTTTAAGCACTACACTAAAGTGATTGTAAGATGACTTCTTCCTGAAACCCTGGAGAGCCGCTGCCGGTATGAGCAGGCAATATTGTCCTTGATAGACCAACGGTCTATACATACATACATGGAACTGCCTTGCACTGAGTCACAGTAATAATTATCGTATGGCATTGTCTGTAGAATAGCCAGGAGATCCTAAGACTGCCTGGCACCCTATAGCTCTTTAGTGTTATGCACCACCAGGTGGCGAGCTAGAGTTTGTGTTTGAGGCAAGAGATGTTTCAGAGGCGGTTTGCTATTGCCTGCCTCTGTGTCATGACCCTGGTATTCCTTGGGGGTCGCTCTTCCAAATATTAGCCAAGGCTGACCCCCCGGCTTAGCTTCCGAGATCTGACAGGATCAGGCTAGCCCGAGCTATGCAGGTCAGGGCCCTGAGTAGAAGAAGAAGAAGAAGAAGAAGAAGAAGAAGAAGAAGAAGAAGAAGAAGAAGAAGAAGAAGAAGAAGAAGAAGAAGAAGAAGAAGAAGAAGACGACGGCACGACGACGACGACGACGACGACGACTGGATTTGTACCCTGCCCTTCACTACCCAAAGGAGTCTCAGAGCAGCTTACGATCTCATTTCCCTCCCCCTCCGCACAACAGACACCCTGTGAGGTAGGTGGGGCTCAGAGAGCTCTTTCGAGGACTGCCCGTGAGAGAACAGCTCTGAGAGAACTTGTGACTGACCCAAGGTAACACCAGCAGCTGCATGTGGAGGAGTGGGGGACTCAAACCCGGTCCTCCCAGATTAGATTCCACGCCCCTAATGACTACACCAAACTGTGTGGAATATTTATAGCCAAGAAGAGGACTGGCAAGCCCTGGAGCGGCATCCAGAGCTCAGTGTTCAAGCAACTGCTTTGTGTGAAGAAGATCCCAGGCTGAATCCCAGGTATTTCCAGGGTTTGGGGTTTTTTTTTACATTATTATTATTTTTAAGGATCAGGTTAACGGATGATGCAAAGCCCCTCTGAGACCTAGGAGATCCGCTGCCAGTTAGAGCAGGCAACGCCGATAGATCAAGAGGGGTAGCCGTGTTAGTCTGCCTGTAGCAGTCGAAAAAGAGCGAGAGCCCAGGGGCACCTTGGAAACTAAACACCATTTGCGGCAGGGTGGGAGCTTTCGTGAGCCACCGCCAGGAACGTAGCCCGGAATCTCTGGGTGCTGGGGCTTTGGGAAATCCAGGGGGCAGGGGAGAGAGAGAGATCCCATCAGCAGGCAGGCAGGCAAAGCAGAGAAGGGTCTTTCCTTACCTGCCGGCCACACTCGTTTGCCTCGGCCACTACAGGAGATTAATACTCGGGGAATATGCGCTTTGTGCTACAGCAGCAGCAGGCCTTGCCCGCCTGTGACCGCAGCAGAGACCGCAATACTTGCCGAGTATTATTCACATCATCTGGCCGGCTCTTCTCCTGCAGCAACCAAGGCAAATGAGTGCAGCCGGCAGGTAAGGGCAGGGGCAGGGGGCAGGTGTGGGGCGTGGGTCAGGAGAAAGGGGGCACCGCCCCTAAATGCCCCCACGGCGGCTACAGGCCTGGTCACCACTCACTTCTTCAGATGCTGATAGACTAACGGTCTGATTCAGCAGTAAACATCTCCAGGTGAACAGGTGAGCGTCTGAGAAGCACACAAGAGGGCTGCCAGCTGGTGAGGAAAACCTTGGAAATGTGTTTTGGGTGGGTGGTGGAACCTGGACAGGGACCTCAGCAGGACGAAACACCCGAGAATCTGCCCTTCCAAACAGGCGTTTTCTCCGGGGGAATTGTTCTCTGTAGTCCAGAGGGCAGTCGCAATTCGAGGTAATCTCTGAATTCCACCTAGAAGGTGGCAGCTCTACCTTTGACTGTTTATGGGAATCCTTCCCCTAATTCGAGACATCTGGAGGGAACTGGTTTTGACATCATCGGCATTCGTTCTCTTAAATAATAACAAATCGGCGCTGCAAAGATCTGTTTTACGGATCCCTCTGAGTCACCTCTGTTCCAGCCTTTAGACCCAAAGCACGGACCATCTCTTCAGGCCGGTGGCAGGCAATGCCTTTGGCACCAAGAGCCATTTTGGTTTTGATGAAGGTCCAGACTGGGATGCTCAGTGAGACTAGGGTGGCCAGCTCTGGGTTGGGAAATCCCTGGAATTTTTGGGGGGGTGGAGCCTGGGGAGGGCAAGGTTTGGGGAGAGGAGGGACAGAAGAAGAAGAAGAAGAAGAAGAAGAAGAAGAAGAAGAAGAAGAAGAAGAAGAAGAAGAAGAAGAAGAAGAAGAAGAAGAAGAAGAAGAAGAAGAAGAAGAAGAAGAAGAAGAAGAAGAAGAAGAAGAAGAAGAGGAGGAGGAGGAGGAGGAGGAGGAGGAGGAGGAGGAGGAGGAGGAGGAGGAGGAAGAGGAAGAGGAGGAGGAGGAGGAGGAGGAGGAGGAGGAGGAGGAGGAGATTGGATTTATATCCCGCCATTCACCCAGAATCTCAGAGCAGCTTACGATCTCCTTTCCCTTCCCCTCCCCACAGCAGACACCCTGTGAGATAGGCGGGGCTGAGAGAGCTCTGAGAGAACTGTCCTTGAGAGAACGGCTCTGACAGAACGACGGCTTGCCCCAGGCCACACCAGCAGCTGCAAGTGGAGGAGTGGGGGAATCAAACCCGGTTCTCCCGAGTCCGCGCACTTAAACACAACACCAAACTGGCTCTACGCCACTACACCAACAGCGTACAATGCCATGGAGTCCACCCTCCAAAGTGGCCATTCTCTCCAGGGGAACTGATCTTGGTTGTCTAGGGATCAATTGTAGTAGTGGGAGATCTCCAGGTGCCACCTGGAAGTTGGCGACTCTGAGCAAGACCCACCTAGTCAGGCATGTTTACTCCTTGGCATTCTCCATCTAGGCTTGCCAACCTCCAGGCATAGCCTGGAGACCTCCCGGAATTACAACTGATCCCCAGATGACAGAGACCAGTTCCCCTTGAGAAAAAATGGCTGCTTTGGAGGGCGGGCCCCATGGCGCTGTTCCCTGCTGAGGTCCCTCCCCTCCCCAAACCCTGCCCTCCTCGGGACCTAGCCCAAAATCCCCAGGGGTTTCCCAACCCGCAACTGCAACCCGAGTTCTGTCCTTTGCGGTTCCAGGCGGGTACAGGCACAGAGGTACGGGTACAGTTACTAGTGATCAGTTGCTTTGCCAGTCTTTTTTTTTTGCATTCGGGATTATTGCCAGAAGAGCAAATGCCCAGGCTCTTCCCCGCCCAGCCTTTTTCATTTTCAGCTTTGAGCTGGTATCTATTCCCGAACACATCCAAAGCTGCCGGCTTCTTCTTCCAGTACCAACCCCCCCACTGGGCTCAGTTCCTCCCCCTCCCCCAGGCCTGCCCGGATCCCAGAATTTTTTAATTTCAAGATTTGGCAGCTGTCAGTGCCTGGAGCATTGCCTTCCGCTTTGGGATTCGTGAACTATACGCACCGAGTCTAGAAGCGTCGAGTCTAGGGCGCCCGGTCATGTGCTCAGACCCCACGCTTGGAAGTCCAGGAGAAGTTGCCCAAATAAAGATCTCTCCGCCACGGCTCCGACCAGAGCCGCCTTTCTCAGTCTGAGAAACGGATGGAGCGCGTCGAGGCTCTGGTTTTCGTTCTGATGTGTTATTTTAGCCCCCATCTTCCTAGAATAAACTGACAAAACGGCCATGACTCACGGTATGTAGGATTTAATGACCGTGGTGGGCTTGCATGGAGTACAGAAGGCTGCCGTTCCTGGAAAGAATGAATCACTGGAGAAAAAGACGGACCTGGGCTTGGGATGGGAGTGTTCCCTCTAAGCTGAGTTAGTGTGAGCTAGCTGACAGGTTTTTTAGCCTCCAGCTCAGGAAGGGATGGCTCCAGAGCAAACTAATTTATGCAGTAACCGAAATGGCTCGCTCACGACTTTAATGCCGGTAGCTCACCAAGTAGGATTTTTGCTCACGAGACTCCGCAGCTTAGAGGGAGCATTGCCTAGGATGGGTTTCAAGGGGTTTTGAGTCTATGATAGGGTTGGGTCCCTCGGTTAGAGAGCCAGAATGGTGTAGTGGTTAGAGCAGTGGGCCGGATCTGACATAAATGTCACTTTGTCGGGCCGGGCCATGTGTGCCGTAAAACGTCATGCCAGGTACCAGAGATATAAACTGTATAAAGGACAGCAGCTGGTAAGCTCTGAGTTGGTGTATTCTCGCTGCAAGGCCTCGTGGGCTGGGAGGGGGGTGCAAAGGAAAACCCATATGGGTGGACTGGAGAGCCAGCGGTGCTGCACTGGGCAGACACTCCCATGCTGCTTGGCTGCTGCAGATGAGGTTGCTCTGCCATGCTGGAGCCACAATTGGAGAGGCTCCGCCCACCCACCCCCGAGCAGTCTCCTGTCCTCTCCCTTGCACTAGTAGCTCACGGGCCGCATAAGAACCCTGGATGGGCTGGTTCTGGGCCCCGGGCCTTATGTTTGACACTCCTGGGTTAGAGGGTCTGACTAGGACCTGGGAGACACAGGTTCGAATCCCCACTCTGTGGTGGAAGCTCGCTGGGCGACCTTGGACCACTCACATTTTCTCAGCCTCGCCTGCTTCACGGGGTTGTTGTGAGGATAAAATGGAGGAGAGGAGGAGGAGGAGGATGTAAGCCACTTTGAATCCCCATTGGGGAGAAAGGGGGGTATAAATTAAGTAAATAAATGAACCCTTTCCCCGAGACCCTTTGGCTCCACTGGAAGAATGAATTCCCCTACATACAGCCAGGTGGGTAGCCAAGTTGGTCTGAGGCACTAGAACAAGGTTTGAGTCCAGTGGCCAGGTTTAATTCTGGGTCTAAAGCCAGTTTGGTGTAATGGTTAAGAGCACGGACTCCAATCTGGGAGAACCGGGTTTGGTTCCCCACTTCTCTGCATGCAGCTGCTGGTGTGGCCTTGGGTCAGTCACAAGTTCTCTCAGAGCTGTTCTCTCAAGGGCAGTTCTCGGGAGAGCTCTCTCAAGCCCCGCCTACCTCACAGGGTGTCTGTTGTGGGGAGGGGAAGGGAAAGGAGATTGTAAGCCACTCTGAGACTCCTTTGGGTAGCAAAGGGCGGGGTCAGTGGCAGATTAACCATTAAGCAGACTAAGCACATGCTTAGAGCACCAGGGCCAAAGGGGCACCACAAAGTTGGGAAAAGGGTGAAAAGAAAAAAAACACGAATGAAGATGTGTAAAAAAAACCCCAAAATAATAATGATAAAACTAGTGCAAATTGATCACGATGCCACCCTAGGGTTATCTTCCATTTTTTGTTGGCGAGGTGCAGTGTCATAGGCTATGTTTAAAAGTAAAATGCATGTGTTTAAAAGTAAAACGATGGAGCCAAATTCCAATGGACTGGGGTCAGTGTGGAAAGGAGGGGGGCACCAAGATCGGTCAGTGCTTAGGGCACCAGTGAGCCTTAACCCGCCCCTGGGCGGGGTATCAATCCCATCTCTTCTCTTCTCTAAAAGGTGCCGCTGGACTCAAACTTTGTTCCTGTACGTACTCAGCTAGAGAGACTAGCAGACGGCGGCGATATTGACTGAACAAACACGTCAGATACCCGACCATAAAGCCTCCAGTTGCTGCTAATGAGTAGCGTGACAGCCCAGCCTAACCCGAACTAGTCAGAGCTCCAAAGCTAAGCAGGGTATTCTAACGTCTGCCGAGACTTGTTGTGGTCCTTTGTCCCTTTTTTATTCTAGGCACTGGTTGACTAAAGCAACGCAAGATGGTTTTGGTAGCATTTCTTTGGAGTAGTTCTGGACAGAGAGATTCGACAGAGGGAAACGCAAACGTACCACAGGCCTTTATTTCTAGAGAACAAGGTGAAAGGTGCGCAGCGCCTACTGATACTTCAGTTGCCTATAAACGGCAGACTTTGTAAGAGAGAACATTAGGCAGACGTTATCCTGTTATTCCCACTCTGCTCTGCGCCTTCCTCTCTCTCGGGGTTCTTAATCCCTCCGCCCTCTTTTTTTTCCTTTTCTTTTCTCTGTTTCTTTTCTCAACCGCCCACTGCCCATCTTGGCAATTTAGAATCCTTTTCCGCCAGTCCACACCTCTCCCACTGCTCTGTCAATCACAGAGGTTAACCCTTTCCTCAGGCTTTACCTTTTTTTTCCTTCAAGCCATCCATCAAATTTATCGTTACAGCCAACAACCAGAACACTCAGTCATTTTAAATTAAAAAAAACATTTGAATAAGGAATGTGGGATAAAACCAACAGTGGCATTCTGAAATTAAAACATCTGGGACTAGAACATAGAAATTGGATGAAAACAACCATAAAACTCGTGTATAACTTAGATAAAAGATTGGAACTTAATCCGATTGCCGTGCCTTCTGCGTTCCTTGTAAACCTGGGCACAAAATCTAGCCACCTGTCTTGTTGTCTGACGGCTCCTGTCAGACAAGAGGTAGTCGAGGTTAATTTTATTTGATCTGCCAGGGAACCTTTCTGACAACGGCTTTACCTTTTGGAATCATTACACAACCCACCGTCAGAGTCATTGCCCATGCTCTAAGCTGTGAAGTCCTGTGAGCAAAACTTCGACTTTGTGAGTTTTCGCTTCCATATCTACATAGGCTTATTATCGTTAGTATTAGTATTAATATCTTGCATTTCCATAGAAATATTAAATGAGGAAAAAAGTGGAACATTCCGGGGCCATCCTGAAAATGCACAAATCCAGGTCATCATTGGAACCCTGATCATCTCTGACTGTATTGTAATATTAGATTTCGTGGCCTGGGGAGGGAGGGGCTTGGGAAAGGGCGGAACCTCAATACGGCACAACGCCATAGAGCAGGGATGTCGAACTCATTTGTGACGAGGGCCAGATCTGACATAAGTGAGATCTTGTTGGGCCGGGCCACGTGTGCCATAAAATGTAATGCCAGGTAGCGGAGATATAAACTTTATAAAGGACACAAACATAAAGGTTTGTGGTTTTTTCATTCAAAATAAAAACATTTATTTATTTATTTATTTGAGTTTTATCCCACCCTCCCGGCCAAGGGCGGCTTACAAACAATAAAATTCGCATAGAACAATCATAATAAAAGCACATACATTAATAAATACAATGTTAAAATTCATACAAGATAAAGTGCTCGCAACAATCCCCGTTATCTCAATTGGCTCTTCGACCTTCTGCGGCTGTCTCAGGTAGTTGGCACAGGCTGTGTTTAAGGGACCTCCAAGCCAGGGCTCTGCCAGGGCAGGTATTAATTGTTGGCGGTGGAGGTGTTAGTGGGGGCAGCTCCAAAAGCCTGGAAACATGCTTAAAACATGAGTACTCTTGCAACATTTTGTTTATTTGGCAGTGTCTGATACCTGACCCCTCTTGCTCTGTGCTGTCTGTGCTGCTGTGATCTTGAGTCTGCTGTTCAGGTGTGTATCCGTAAGCTGCAAACCTACAATGACGCAGCAGCAGCAGCAGAACTGGAAGAAGAAGTAGAAGACAGCCAGTTCCACTGCGGGCCTGATAGAAACCCTCTGGGGGCCTGATCTGGCCCGCCGGGCTGCATGTTTGACACCCCTGACTTAGAACCCACTCTCCAAATCAGCCATTTTCTCCAGGAGAACTGATTTCTGTCACCCGGCGATCAGATCTAATTCCAGGAGATTTCCATACTCCACCAGGAGTTTGGCAAGCCAATTTATGATGGGTTGGTTCACTCGGTTAGGGTAACCCATTCGCCAAGACCCTTTGGCCCCCTGGGAAGGCTAAGTCCCTCTGTCTACTCAGCTATAGACACTAGTAGATTATAGTGATCATATTGACTGAGCAAGTGCATCAGATCCCGGACTATGGAGCTGCTAATGAGCGGCCTGATAGCCCCAGCTTGGCCTTCTCTCAATAGAGCTCAGAAGCTAAGCAGGGTTGGGCCGGGTTACTATTGGGATGGGAGACCACCAAAGAAGACTGGGGTTGCTATGCAGGGGAAGGCAACGGGGAACCACCTCTGCTCCTCTCTTGCCTTGAAAACCCCACGGTCCCGGGTTCGTCGATAGTTGGTTGCCATTTGACAGCACACAATTATTATTACGTTAATAATTACCATATGGCAGTAAGCTTAGTACAGCCAGGAGATAAGGTTGCCAACTCCAGGTTGGGGAAAACCTGGGGATTTGGGGGAGAGAAGAAGAAGCAGAAGAGATTGGATTTATACCCCACCCTTCACTCGGAGTCTCAGAACGGCTTACAATCTCCTTTCCCTTCCCCTCCCCACAACAGACGCCCTGGGAGGTAGGTGGGGCTGAGAGAGCTCTTTCCAGAACTGTCCTTGAGAGAACAGCTTTGACAGAGCTACGGCTTGCCCAAGGTCATCCAGCAGCTGCAACTGGAGGAGTGGGGAATCGAACCCAGTTCTCCCAGATTAGAGTCCGCGCACTTAACCACTACACCAAGCTGGGGTTTGGGGCACAATGCCATAGACCGCCCCCCTCCAAAGCAGCCATTATTCCAGGGGAAGTGGTCTTTATTGTCTGGAGATCAGCTGTAATAGCAGGAGATCTTCAGGCACTGCCTGGAGGCTGGCAACCCTACCAGGAGATCCAAAAATTGTCTGGCAGCCTGAAACTCAATTTCTTCTTGCGACAAGCCAGGTTTATTTTTTGGGCTGAGAGAACTGTGACTGACCCAAGGTCACCCAGCTGGCTTCAAGTGGAGGAGTGGGGAATCGAACCCAGTCCTCCAGTTCAGAGCCCACCGCTCTTAACCACTACACCAAACTGGCTCCATTATTACACTAGCTACAAATGAGGTCTGTTGTATACTGGGGCACGCAGCCATAAATGTGGGAACTACTGCTGGGGGGGGAAATAACTTTCTCCATTGCAGATGCATCACATGTATAGGATTCTGCAGTTGTCACCAGTTC
The DNA here is from genome assembly GCA_029375565.1 of Gekko gecko. NCBI lineage: Eukaryota > Metazoa > Chordata > Lepidosauria > Squamata > Gekkonidae > Gekko > Gekko gecko. Next base: position 220,202,178 of record JAPDNY010000005.1, read on the forward strand.
CACAATTAAACATTTCTTAGCCTGGCTCAGGCTCACAATTTTAAACCCCTTCTATTCAGATAGACTGCTCCTCCTCTGAAATAATGAGTAAAAAAACACCATGACTAGTGTTTCCTCTAAGCTGAGTAAGTATGAGCTAGCTCACCGTTTTTAGCCTCCGGCTCACACATTTTTGTCTTCGCTCAGGAAGGATGCTTCCAGAGCAAACTAATTTATACAGTAGCCAAATTGCTCGCTCACAGCTTTAATTGCCAGTAGCTCACAAAGTAGCATTTTTTGCTCACAAGACTCCACAGCTCAGAGGGAGCACCGATATCTGCTACTATCTAATATCACGTCTCCAATTTCCTCCTGCCCCACTGCGAAGGCTTCACTTTACTCTCTTTTGCGGCAAGCGCAAGGCCCAAGAGAATTTGCAACAGTGTCTGGTCTGCTGCCCTCACTAAGCCTCCAAGGATGAAGCAATCTGGCTTTTCATCTACTATACTTAAAACAGGATTAATTATTAGATAACTGAAAAGAGTATATGATTGGATGATCGCCAGCCTCCAGGATCTGGGGATCCCCCGGAATAACAGCACATCTCTAGACCACAGAGAGCAGTTCCCATGGGGAAAATGGACAGCTTGGAGGGTGGACTCTATGGCGGGGTGTTGAACTCGTCTGTTATGAGGGCCAGATCTGACATAAGTGAGACCTCGTTGGGCCGGGCCACGTGTGTCATAAAATGTAATGCCAGGAAGCGGAGATATAAACTTCATAAAGGACACAAGCACAAAGGGGTGGGTTTTTTTACTTAAAATAAAAACACGCTTAAAACATCAGCACTCTTGCAATATTTTGCTTATTTAACAGTGTCTGATACCTGACACCTCTTGCTCTGAATTACTGCATCAAAATGTCTATGCTGTTGCAGTCTTGAGTACGATGACGCAGCAGCAGCAGAACTGGAAGAAGAAGCAGAAGACAGCCAGTTCCATTGCGGGCCTGGTGGAAGCCCTCCGGGGGCCCGATCCAGCCCCTGGGCCACATGTTTGACACCTCTGCTCTATGGCATTCCACCCCCCCACTGGGGTCCCTGTCCTCCCCAGGTTCCACCCCCAAATCTCCAGGTCTTTCCCAACCTGGAACTGGCAACCCGGTGGCTCGGGGAAAGACCCGGCAACCCTCGGTTTGAGATTTCTTAGTAACTGATTTTGTAGCATCCGTTTTGTGTCTGCCCCATTGTGAGCCCTGGGCAGATGCCCTTATACTCTGATGCCCTCACAGTCACACAGCGATGCCCCCACAGCGGGTAACCTGGGAAGGACAGCCACCTCGGGTTGATGACCTTCCAGAAGGATTTGGCCGAGCTCTGTTGGATGAGAAGGATCCAGCAAGGTCGCTCTGACATGTGACAGAGAGACCCAAGAGTCCCAAAATACCCGCCCTGCTCGCCTTGAGCCGCGAGACCTCGTCCTCTCCCTCCCGAGCCGAGAACAGACCCCAGGGCTCCTCGGTGCCAGTCCCAATGATCCACACGGCACTGATTCCTCCGGACATCTCCCCCACTCCGTCAACGTCAGCCGTCGCCGGGAGGAACGTCCAAGGCTGTGACATGTCCCAGTGCTGCCGGGGGAACAAACGAGGCCTGAAATCTTTAGCTCTAATTAAATAAATAGCGTTTTACGCCTCCTCCTAATCAGGGAGTGACTCAGACGGATGGGGTCCTGCGTACAGGAACGTCCACGCTCACAAAAGCCGCAAAAGTCTGTACTCGGGCGAGGGTTGCCAACTCCAAGCTGGGAAATTCGTGGAGATTTGGGGGTGGAGCCTGAGAAACCTGGGGAGGGCGGGGTTTGGGGGAGGGAGGGGCCTCAGCAGGGCCTAACGCCATAGAGTCCACCCTCCAAAGCGGCCAGTTTCTCCAGGGAATCTCCAGGCCCTACCTGGAGGCAATGCTCCCTCTAAGCTGTGGCGTCTTGTGAGCAAGAATTCGACTTTGTGAGCTGCCAGCATTAAAGTTGTGAGCGAGCGATTTGGCTACTGCATCAATTAGTTTGCTCTGGAGCCCTCCTTCCTGAGCCGAGGCAAAAATGCGTGAGCCAGAGGCTAAGAAACTGTGAGCCAGCTCACACTTAGAGGGAACACCGCCTGGAGGTTGGCAACCCTGGAACTTCCAACAAAGACTTCGTTCATCCCCTGAAAGGGAGATGGCTGTGCGGAAAAAAACACTTGCGGCTCTCTGAGCCAAACGCTGCTCACTGGCAGAGATGCCAACTTCCAGGCAGTAGCTGGAGATCTCCTGGAATCACAACTGGTCTCCAGGAGACAGAGGTCAGTTCTGCTGGCTGCTCTGGAAGGTGGCCTCTATGGAATTATACCCCACTGAGGTCCCTCCCCTCCCCAGACTATGCCTTTCCCATGTGCCACCCTCAAAATCTCCAGCCATTTCCCTACTCAGAGCTGGCAACCCTCCGTATTCCGTCCTGCCAGGTGCCAGACTCTCTCTTCTCCCGTCCCTGAAAATAGGAGTTTTTCAAACCCCGGTTGGGCTGTCAGATACAGCAGGTAGACTGCGTTGTTTTCTCTAATTAAATTATTGAAAATATTTATTTCCCCACCCTCCGTCTCTGGTCTCCCAAGGGACCCTTCTCAGCTTACCGAAGCAGTCAATTTGAAGTGGAATCGAAATCATAAAATAGACAATAGCCGATCATCAGGCCGTTACAAAAACACTAAAGATGGGCATGCTGGCTGGCAGATTAATTTGGACAGACTAAACTGATGGCATGCCCTTATGTACAACAAAAAGCGGAGGCAGTAACAAAAAGTAGAGGCAGTAACGACTGAGCTTCATGGGAGAACCCCGGGTGCTGCCACCAAGAAGTCTCCGCCCTGCTTTGCAAGCTTTCAAACCAGTGAAGGCTTTTAGATCCGGATTAGCGTCTCTCCAGATGACGTTTAGTTATTTAACTTCATTTCTACCCTGCCTTTCTCCCCCAGTGGAGACCCACTGATGTAGTGGACGAGAGCCAGTGTGGCGCAGTGGATAGAAGAAGAGTTGGTCTATCTTAAGGCGTCTCAAGCGGCTGATAATCGCCTTCCCTTCCTCTCCCCAAAGCAAGCACCGTGTGAGGTAGGTGGGTCTGAGAGAGTTCTGAGAAAACGATGACTGGCCTAAGATCACCCAGCAGGCTTCATGGGGGGAGGAGGAGTGAGGAGTCAAACCCGGCTCTCCGGACCAGAGTCTGCCATTCTTAACCACTTCTCTACACTGGACAGAGCAGCACATTAGGACCCTGGGAAACCCGGGTTCAGATCCCCACTTCTCTCATGGAAGCTTGCTGAGTGACCTTGGGCCCATCAGAAACTCTCTGCCTGGCCTACCTCACAGGGTGGTGGTTGCGAGAATATGGAAGAGGGGAGAGCGATGTTCTAAAAGCCACTTTGAGCCCCAGCTGTGAGGACAAATGTGGGATATGAATAAATGCATTGTCCAAAAAAAAAAAAAAACTCACTGGACTAGGGTCACCTGGTCTGGGTTGGGAAATACCTGGAGATTTGGAGGGTAGAGCCTGGGGAGGGCGGGGTTTGGGGAGGGAGAGGGACCTCAGCATGGTACAATGCCATAGAGCCCACCCTCCAAAGCAGCCATTTTCTCCAGGGGAGCTGATCTCAGTCATCTGGAGATGAATTGTAATAGCGGGGGATCTCCAGGTGCCACCTGGAGGATGGCAACCCCACCGTGTACATCGTCCTCCACTCCTCCATTTTATCATCACAACAACCTTGCGAAGCAGGCTCATCTGAAAGTGTGCAGCCAGCCCAAGATCACTCAGCAGAGTGGAACGTAAGAGAACATAAGAGAAGCCAATGTTGGATCAGGCCAATGGCCCATCCAGTCCAACTCTCTGTCACACAGTGGCCAAAAATACCAGGTGCCATCAGGAGGTCCAGCAGTGGGGCCAGGACACTAGAAGCCCTCCCACTGCTGCCCCCCCCCCAGCACCAAGAATACAGAGCATCACTTGCCCCAGACAGAGAGTCCCTATCTATAGTAAAAGGTAAAGGTAAAGGTTTCCCTTCCTCGAAAGCCAGTCGAATCTGACTCTAGGGTTGTGGTGCTCATCTCCGTTTCCAAGCCGAAGAGCCAACACTGTCTGAAGACGTTTCCAGCGCATGGAACGCTGTTGCCTTCCCACCAAAGCAGCACCTATTTATCTACTTGCAATTTCTTGCTTTTGAACTGCTAGGTTGTCAGGAGCTGGGACCAGAGACGGGAGCTCACTCCATCATGTGGCACTCGGGTCTTGAACTGCTGAACTACTGACCTCCAGCCTGCAGTTCAGCATCTTAACCACTGAGGCACCACAGCTCCTTGTGGCTAATAGCCACTGATGGACCTCTGCTCCAGATGTTTATCCAATTCCCTCTTGAAGCCGTCCATGCTTGTAGCCGCCGCCCCCTCCTGTGGCAGTGAATTCCATGTGTTAATTACTCTTTGGAAATTCGAACCTGGATCTCCCTGATCGTCCAGCACTCTAACCGCTACACAGCAATGCCTGCACTTGGAGAAGAGAGCTCTATGAAGGTACGAAGCTGGTATTACTGAAGAGTCAGATGGCTGGTCGCTCTAGATTGGGATCACCTGCTCAGTCTCAGGCAGAGAGAGGTCTTTGCCAAAGCCTGAAGCCTGGGATCTTTCAAGTGGAGAGGCCAGGAAGGATCTGGGGAATCAAACCTGGGAGGGACCTTTAGCATACAAGCCCGAGGCTCCTCCGTAGAGCCAGACATTAAGTTCACAAAGGCAATTGGCCTTCAGGCCGTATCTGCTAACTATCCCCTCTGCGGGACGGCAAGAGCAAGTGGTTCGATGGAGAACCCTCTCCTGTGGTTGCCTTAGGGCTGTGAGCAGCATTCCCTCGAAGAAGAAGAAGAAGAAGAAGAAGAAGAAGAAGAAGAAGAAGAAGAAGAAGAAGAAGAAGAAGAAGAAGAAGAAGAAGAAGAAGAAGAAGAAGAAGAAGAAGAAGAGGAGGAGATTGGATTTATACCTCACCCTTCACTCAGAGTCTCAGAGCAGCTTACAAACCCCTTTCCCTTCCCCTCCCCACAACAGACACCCTGTGAGATAGGCGGGGCTGAGAGAACTCTGACACAAACTGCTCTTTCAAGGACAGCTCTGACAGAACTATGGCTTGCCCAAGGTCATCCAGCAGCTGCAGGTGGAGGAGTGGGGAATCAAACCCACTTCTCCCGGATTAGAGTCCGCGCACTTTAACCACTGCACCAACCTGGCTCTCTAAGCTGAGTTAGTGTGAGCTAGCTCGGTTTTTTAACCTCCAGCTCACACAGCTCACTCTTAGCTCACGAAGGATGGCTCCAGAGTAGGGTTGCCACGTCTGGGTTGGAAAATATATGGAGGCTTCGGGGGTGGATCCAGGACAGGGAGGGGTCTAGGGTTCCCCAAGAACTTACCGCGTGCCGGCGGGGGATGGATACGTCCTCGCAGGACCATCCCCAGGGGAAGGAGAGGCGCAGAGCACCATGCCGTCGCCAGGAAGGGACGGTAGGCGACGCTCTGGCAATGGGGCTGAAAACTCGATGGTACCATCGAGTTTTCAGCCCCATTGCCAGAGCGTCACCCGGTATCACTTCCTGGCGACGGCATGGTGCGTTACCAGGAAGACTGGTCCGGCCGGGGAGCATTCGTCCCCTGCCCCCAGACGGTAAGTACTTGGGAACCCTAGCGGGGTCTGGGGCAGGGAGGGGCCTCAGCATGACAGAATGCCATAGATTCTGTCCTTCGAAGCAGCCATTTTCTCCAGGGGACCTGATCTCTGTCAGCTGGAGATCAGCTGTAAAAGCGGGAGACCTCCAGGCCCCACCTGGAGGCTGACAACCCTACTCCGGAGCAAACTAATTTATGCAGTAGCCAAATGGCTCGCTCACAACTTTAATGCAAGTAGCCCACAAAGTAGCATTTTTGCTCACAAGACTCCGCAGCTTAGAGGGAGTGTTGGTTGCCAGCTACCGGCTGGGAAATTCCTGGCGATTTGGGGGGCGGAGGCCAGGGAGGAGCTCAGCAGGCCCATGATGCCATAGAGTCCGCGCTCCAAGGCATCCATTCTCTCCAGGGGAACGGAGCTCTGTCAGGTGGAGGTGGGGTCGCCAACATCCAGGAGGCGCTTGGGAGATCTTTCGGAAACACAGCTTGTCTGCAGGCGACAGAGTTCAGTTCCCCTGAAGGAAATGGCTGCTTGGGAGGGCGGGACTCTACGGCATTTTACCCTGCTGAGCTCCCCCCTTCCCCAAACCCCGCCCTCCCCAGGCGCCACCCCCCAACATCACCAGGAATGTCCCGACTAGGGTTGCCAACCTCCAGATGGGGGCTGGAGATGTCCCAGAATGACAACTGATCTTTAGCCTATGTGGATGGCTTGTTTACTTATTATTTATTTATCTAGCACATTTATTCCACTTCTCTTGGAGAAAATGACTGCTTTGGAAGGTGGATTCTATGGCACTATAACACTACTGAGTTCCTTCCCCCTCCTTACACCCCACTTTCCCAGTCTCTACCCCCAATTCTCCCTGTATTTCCAAACCCAAAGTCGGCATCTTTTTCGAACCCAGGGCTGGCACCTCTATCCGGTGATCAGTTGTAACTCTTGGAGATCTCCAGGCACCACCTAGAAGTTGGCAACCCGATTTTCAATGCACCTATTACTCTGCCATATACACCAAGCCAAGCCCGGTACTCTGATTAGCAGCGCCTTCCAAGCGGATGCTTTCCCCACACCTACAACCTGAGATATTTTAGTGGCGATGCAAAAATCGAACCCAGGACCTTTGGTATGCAAGGCAGGCATTCTGCCACTGAGCTACAGCCCATCAGGGACTGCATTCGCAACCATTTAAGGTTTGAAAGGTCAACAGGAGCACTTTGAATTAGGCCCTGAAACACACAAGAAGCCCATAGAAGTGCTTGGCTGGGGTGGTCATCAGTTGTGCCTTGAAAAACTGCAATCTCACAGCAGAGGGAGGCCTTTTCGGTAGAATTGTCAGTCCCCTGATCCTGGCAGGGTTTCCCCCAGCTTTGGGGGCTTCTGCCCACTGCCAGCCAGCTGGCCAGTGGGGGAAACTCTGCCCCAAACAATGATTTCACTGCACATCACATTGGGGGGTGTCACATGGTGACACTCTGGTCTGAGGGCAAAACTCTATGGTTTGAAGCTGGTTTTACCATAGAGTTTTGCACACAAAACCCCCCCCAGAGTGTCACCCTCAATGTCACCGATGTGATGAAGTCACTTCCAGGTGATGTCATTGTATAGGGGATGTCCCGGAATGCCCCCCAACCCACTCCCAAGGAATGACAAGGGGACCTGGCTACTCTACTTTTTGGGCACATGGATCACCAAGAGCCTAGGCTATCAACGAGATCTTCAGAGATTAGCCATAACTACTCATCTGTTTTTTAGCATATTCAGCAGCTGCAGAATTCCCTGAAATCTGTGTTTGCTTGAGGTTGGGGTGCTCACGCTGGCAATGAAATCGAGGCATACAACGGCAAGAGGGCTGCCCGCCTTCAGGTGGGGGCTGGCAGGGCTATTTTTGGGCAGGAACGCACAGGAACAGAGTTCTGGCTGGCTCCAGAGTTGGCCACGGCCAGCAGGAACTCATTAGCATAATAGGCCACACCCAACAGCAAAAACTCATTAGGATTGGCCACATTAGGGGTGTGTGGCCTAACGTGCAAAGGAGTTCCTGCTACAAAAAAACCCCAAGCAAGGTAAACAGAATAAGAAGCAAAAGGTGGGTGTGGCTGGATGACCACACTTCTGGTAACACGGGGATGTGGCCTAATATGCTAATAAGCTGTGCAGTCAGAGGTGTGGCCTATTATGCTAATGAGTTCCTGCTGGGCTTTTTCTACAAAAAAAGCCCTGGGGTCTGGGAATCTCCAAGCTGTACAACTGATCTCCAGACTACACAGATCAGTTTCCCTGGAGAAAATAGATGCTTTGGAAGGTAAACCCTATAGCACTGTACGATGCTAAGGTCCCTTCCCTCCCCAAGCTCCACCTTCTCCAGGATTCACCCCCCTAAAAAATATCCAGGTATTTCCCAAACCAGAGCTGGCAACTTTAGATGGCAACAGTGCCCATGAGGAGGTGGAGACAAAAACAAAGAAGAGGAAGAAGAGGATGAGGATGAGGATGAGGATGAGGAAGAGGAAGAGGAAGAGGAGGAAGAAGAAGAAGAAGAAGAAGAAGAAGAAGAAGAAGAAGAAGAAGAAGAAGAAGAAGAAGAAGAAGCAGCAGCAGCAGCAGCAGCAGCAGCAGCAGCAGCAGCTTTCCCTTCCTCTCCCCACAGTAGACACGCTGAGGTAGGTGGGGCTGAGAGAGCTCTGAAGCGAACTGCTCTTGAGAGAACAGCTCTGAGAGAACTGTGACTGACCCAAGATCACCCAGCTGGCTGCATGTGGAGGAGTGCAGAATCAAACACACTTCTCCAGATTAGAGTCCACCACTCTTACCCACTACACCAATCTGGCCATGCAATGGCATGCCATGCAATGGGCACAGAGCATTCAAGGCTGTGGGACGTCCAATGATGTTCATTACAGCAGTTGTGACCAGCTGTCGAGGCCTAGAGCATTATGGGAATTCATCGGGGACGGGGAAAAATGCCTGCCATTTGAGCTGAGAGCAACTATTTTTGATGGTGGCATTGATTCCACACACACACACCCCTCAAAGGGAACAGGGGAAATCAGCCAGTGCGAAAAAGGATCCTTTCGGAAGAAGGAGTTTCATACAGAACATCGTGAAACTGCAGCGCAGTGCTAATTTTAACTCTTTTTTCCAGGGCTGGAGCTACAGAGGGGAGGTGGCGTGTTGCCAACTCCGGCTTTGGAAATGCTTGAGCATGTGGGGGCCGTTCCTGCGGAGGGTATAGTTTGGAGAGGGAGCTCTGTGGAGAGGTGAGGCCAGCGTGCCCGCCCACTGAAGGTGCCATTTCCTCCACAGGGGAACGGATCTCTGCTGCCCAGAGAGGAAGCGGACTTCTGGGTAAATTGCAGGCCCCACTTTGAGGTCCGCAAACCCACCGCGGCCCCAACAGCACTGGGTCGAACTGCACGTTAATTGGGAACCCACAATTACTTTGGCAACAAAAAGCCTTGCAGGGGGGATAGGTTTGCCAACCTCCAGGTGATGGCTGGAGAGCTCCTTGAATTACAACTGGTCTCCCCAGGCATCAGAGATCAGCTTCTCCCAGAGAAAAAAAGCTGCTTTGGAAGGTGGACTCTGGGACATTATACCCTGCTACAGTCCCTCCCTAAACCCCTCCCTCCTCAGACTCCACCCCCAAATCTCCAGGAATTTCCCAACCTGGAGCTGGGAACCCGAAAGGAAGATGATTAAATCAGGGCTGCAGAACTGGGGCAGGGCAGGGCGAAGTTTTCACCCAAACCAATCCCTGATCGAAACTGTCCCAAAGCAATACAGATGCCTCCCCGACCCCCCGCTGCCACTGGGACTAGCGGAGTTTGAGATGGGTGGATTTGTATGGGGAAACAGGACTGGGGAAGGAAGGGTTAAGCTTAGGCTTGCCAACCCCCAGGTGGGGCCCGAAGTTCTGGAAATTACAGCTGATCTCCGGACTACAGAGATCAGTTCTCCTGGAGAAACGGGTGGTTTTGAAGAGGGCCTGCAGGACGGAGCTCTTCCACCCAGACATTTGACCACATTTAACACCCTGATATAACCTGGAGCCTCCCTGAGAATGTTTGCACTGTCCAGGTTTGTACTAACTGACTCCAGTTCCGAAAACATTGGATTACGACTGCCGTCACACAGGAATGTCTGCATGCATTGCACTTTAGATTTCATGTGTTTTAAAACTGTTTTACCGCTTTTATGTAAGACGCCCTGAGCCTGCCTCGGTGGGGAGGGCGAGGTATAAATCCAATAAATAAATAAATAAGAACAGATTCTCTGGCATCACCCTCCTTAGGCCTCACCGTCAAATGTACAGGAATTTCCCAACCCGGAGTTGGCAACCCTCGTTAAACTTCCCCTGCACCATTGCCATGGTCTCAAGAAGAAGAAGAAGAAGAAGAGATTGGATTTATACCCCGCCCTTCACTACCCAGAGGTGTCTCAGAACGGCTTACATACTCCTTTCCCTCCCCCTCCCCACAACAGACACCCTGTGAAGTAGGTGGAGCTGAGAGAGTTCTGACAGAAACTGCTCTTTTTCAAGGACAGCTCTTATCAGAACTACGGCTTGCCCAAGGTCATCCAGCCAGGTGCAAGTGGAGGAGTGGGGAATCACAACCGGTTCTCCCAGATTAGAGTCCGCGCACTTAACCACTGCACCAAACTGGCTCTCTCAAGCAGGGCTGCCAATTTTGGGCTGGGGAATTCCTGGAGATTTGGGGTGGAGCCTGGAGAAAGCCGTTTGCGGGAAAGGGAGAAGGCTCTTTGGGATATAATACCACAGAGTCTGACCTTCAGAGCAGCCATTTGCTCCAGGGGGGACTGACCTCTGTAGTCTGGAGATCACTTGTAATTGCAGGAGATCTCCAGGCCCCACCTGGAGGCTGGCAACCCTAAGTCTCAATCCAGGTCAGGCATGCCCATGGTTGCTTTTCACCATTAAACTGCGTTTGGGGAAATCCAGTCATGGATTCCCCAACATCACATGCCTCTAGGAATCTTCTCACTTTACGCTGAGCGGCCAAAATTGGCAGACGGAGTAAGGGGAAATCCCAGGCTTGCTACCAGCGGGGTAGAGTTGCCAACTCCAGGATGGGGAAACTCCTGGAGGGTTGGGAGTGGAGCCTGGGGGAGAACAGGGACCTCAGTGAGGTACAATGCCACAGAGTCCACCCTCCAAAGCGTCCCTTTTCCCCATGGGAACTGATTTCTGTAGTCTGGAGATCAGCCGTCATTCCAAGAGATCCCCAGGTTGCACCTGGAGCCTGGTATCCTTACGAAATCTGGCTGCTGTAATTCCCTGCCTTGGTTAGGGGGTCACACCCACAGAGTGCACCGGGCCCGAAGGACCCTCAGACCTTGAGCCCCCGCCCCCGCCTGCTTCTATACCATTCTTTTTCTCTTCATTGCTCTTTGAAAAGAACAAAGAGATGTGCCCTGCCGTTGATGTTTACCCTGATTATGTCTTCTTCCCTCCGACGCATAAAATATTCCTGAGCCGCAAGATTCCGGTGCGATATAAATAGGCAGGCTTTTGCCAGCAAATATACCTTCATGCAAACTCTCTCTCTCTCTGTTTCTCTCTCTCTCTCGCCAGCGCACTGATGCTCGCTTGCGCAAAGTTTGACGGCCGGGTTCTGGCAGGTGCTTCTCGTTATCGCGGGGCTGATGGGCCCTCCCTTTTATCTCCGTGACTCTCTGAGTGGGAGGTGAGCCTCTCCGAGGAGGCTTTCAAAAGCTGGCAGCTGAGGGCCGAGCCCTTCCTCCGCGCATCCTGACGCAGACATAGCAAGGGGGCTTCCAGCTTTCGCCTGCAAATAAAGTGTGCGTGTTCTGTGACTCTACAAAGAGCGCAGGATACAGTAGTGGGAGGGTGCCGGTTCTGTCTCCCAAGAATCTCAGGACCAGCTAGTGAGGTTTTCTTAAGAGCCAGTTTGGTGGAGTGGTTATGACCGCGGACTCTAATCTGGGATCCCCCACTCCTCCACAGGCAGCCAGCTGGGTGAACTTGGGTCAGTCATAAGTTCTTTCAGAGCTGTTCTCTCAAGGGCAGTTCTGCAGAGAGCTCTCTCAGCCCCACCTCACGGAGTGTCTGTTGTGGGGAGGGGAAGGGAAAGGGATTGTAAACTGCTCTGATACTCCTTCAGATTGTGAAGGGTGGGGGTACAAATAGGGTTCCCAAGTACTTACCGTCTGGGGGCGGGGGACGAATGCTCCCCGGCCGGACCAGTCTTCCTGGTAACGCACCATGGCCGGACCAGTCTTCCTGGTAACGCACCATGCCGTCGCCAGGAAGTGATACCGGGTGACGCTCTGGCGATGGGGCTGAAAACTCGATGGTACCATCGAGTTTTCAGCCCCATTGCCAGAGCTTCGCCTACCGTCCCTTCCTGGTGACGGCATGGTGCTCTGCGCCTCTCCTTCCCCTGGGGATGGTCCTGCGAGGACGTATCCATCCCCCGCCGGCACGCGGTAAGTTCTTGGGAACCCTAGGTATAAATCCAATCTCCTCCTCCTCCTCCTCCTCCTCCTCCGACTTCTTCTTCTGTATCCTCCCTTATGGAGCATGTTTAAGGTTCCCTTGCTTGAAAGCCAGTCAAATCTGACTCTAGGGTTGCGGTGCTCATCTCCGTTTCAAAGCCGAAGAGCCAGCGCTGTCCGAAGACATTTCCGTGGTCATGTGGCCGGCATGACTAAACACCAAGGCGCACGGAACGCTGTTACCTTCCCACCAAAGTGGTACCTATTTATCTACTTGCAATTTCTTGCTTTCAAACTGCTAGGTTGGCAGGAGCTGGAACTAGAGATGGGAGCTCACTCCGTCATGCGGCATTCTCAGGTCTCGAACTGCTGAACTACTGATCTTCCACAGCCTGCAGTTCAGTTTCTTAACCACTTGAGCATGTTACTCCAATGCTAAATGCCTCTGCTAGGGATGCCAGACTCCAGGTGAAACCTGGGGATCCCCTGGAATTACAGCTCATCTCCAGATTGCAGAGATCAGTTCCCCTGGAGAAAATGGCTGCTTTGGAGGGTGGACTCCCTGGCATTCTACCCCACTGAGGTCCCTGTCCTCCCCAGGCTCCATCCCCAAATCTCCAGGAATTTCCCAACCTGGATCTGGCAATCTTGTCCCCCCATACCCCACAGGTGGCCAGGGGCGACCTGGCAACACAACTCTGCTCGTGTAAGAACAATGTCTTTCTATGAACCAAAATGTGTCTAGCTCCAGGGAAACGTGTCCCGCATCAAAGAGTATCCCCCTGGAATTACCACAAGTGATAGAAAAGCAAGCCCAGGCTTCTAGTCCTTATGACGGCACAGGTGTGCTTCAAAGTGAGTCTCGGAGGGATCTGAATCGGGCTTCTAGAGGTTTTCAGGGACAAGGCTTCGATGCCCCACAGAGGCCCTTCCTCGTAAACAAATTGGCACAGAATAAATCCTGCAAAATCTATGCCGATCAGCTTCAGTCACGTAATTTCTGCAGGTCGCCGAACTCTCTGCTTTGCTGGATGCAGAATATGGGTTTCTGGGCTGCACCTCTGCTTTCAGATACATCTGATCATATAGCACCACTGGGACTGAACCCCTGAACTGATAGCAGCAGACGGAAGGGAGGGCTGAGGTTGCCAACCTCCAGGTGGGACCTGGGACATGACTGGAATTACAACTGATCTCCAGACTACAGAGATCAGTCCCCCTGGAGAAAACGGCATCTTCTGAGTGAGGGTTCTTTGGCATTAAACCCCACAGAGGTCCTTCTCCTCCCTACCCCCAACTTCCCCAAGCTCCATTCCCAAACCTCCAGGAATTTCCCAACCTGGAGTCGGCAACCCTAGGGAGACAGCCGCTGGGCACCTCCTCCTAGCTGTAGTTCCTGCTGAGTGTCTCCTCCCTAAGTTACAATCAGTAATGGAGTTTCATTGGAATTTCTGTTTGATTTTGATTACCGGAAACCCTTTTTTGGGAAACCAGTTTTTAGCTGAAAAAGCAGGATTTAAATTACATTCTGGCTGAAGGTCAAAGATTGCCCGTTTGAATACTTTCCGGTGCCCAGCTCTCCGAATATCCCAAATGAGTATAATTTAAATAGGGGTCCAATCCTCTCCCAGACGGGCTACTGAGATTATTGACAGTGGGGACATTAAAACACGTCCCCAATACACACTTACCCTCTAGATATATAAAAAAGCACTAGGAATAGTGAAATTAATCTGAACGCATAGATTGATGGGTGATGTAAGGTCAACGTACACAGTCCCGTGTGTCCTCCCCCTGCTGGCACTGTTTTCAAACTTCCTGCCTTCAGGGTATACTTTCAACACAAATTTGTCACACACATGAACACTTATGGTCATACACAGTGGTCTATTAGAGAGAGCCAGCATGGTGTTGTGGTTAAGACGGCAGACTCTAATCTGGAAAGCCGGGTTTGGTTCCCCACTCCTCCTCTCCATGAAGCCTGCTGGATGACCGTGGGCCAGTCCCAGTTCTCTCAGAACTCTCTCAGCCCCATCTACCCCACAAGAAGAAGAAGAGGAGGAGGAGGAGGAGGAGGAGGAGATTGGATTTATACTCCACCCTTCACTACCCAAGGGAGTCTCAGAGCGGCTTATAAACTCCTTTCCCTTCCCCTCCCCACAACAGACACTCTGTGAGGTAGGTGGGGCTGAGAGAGCTCTGACAGAAACTGCTCTTTTTCAAGAACAGCTGTGCCAGAACTATGGCTTGCCCAAGGTCATCCAGCAGGTGCAAGTGGAGGAGTGGGGAATCAAACCCGGTTCTCCCAGATTAGAGTCCACACACTTAACCACTACACCAAACTGGTTCAAGGTGCCTGTTGTGGGGAGAGGAAGGGAAGGCAATTGTATGCCACTTTGAGTCTCCTTCAGGTAGTGAAGAGCAGGGTATAAAAACCAACTCTTCTTTTTTCTGTGAAAGCCAGCATTGTTTGTTGATGCTGATTCTCCAGGGCCCCGGATACAGGCCTTTCACGTCCGTGAATTCTCGATCCTTTTAAAACTGTTATGACCTTGAAAGCCCCTTCAGAACCTAGGACCCACATATTTGAAGGCCTGTTTCCTTCCATATCTCCCCGCACACCAACTACAGTCACCAGGCCAGTCATCAGGCCAGCCATCTGTTGGCTATCCTAACACTCAGGGTGGCCAGTCTGGCATTGACCATAGCCCAGACATTTTCCCTCATGGCTCCAGCTCTGTGGAACAAGCTCCCGGAAGAGGTGAGGGGGCCCTTCTTGGAGACCTTCAGGAGGCACTGCAAGGCCTGCCTGTTTGCCACGGCTTTTGAGGAGGCCTGAATAGCAGGTATCTGTTGTTGTTTTTTGAGGGGGAGATTTGCGGTTCACTATTTTATTTTTGGTTTTAACTGAAACCGGTTTTAGCTACTATTTTAAGCCACCCCAGACCACAAGGAAAGGCAAGATGTAACTGTTTTTAATAAATCATTCTTAACTGGCGGTGCCAAGGATTGGGACCTTCTCCGCGTAAAACAAGCAACTCTCCCTCTGAGACGCAGCCCCTCGTGCGGCTGAGAAACCCTCAGGCATGTCTGCTTCTGGGCCTCCCTGTCATTATTGAGACCCAGCCCAAAATGCCATTATCAAGACAAATCTTATTCAGTTCCACGGACACCCGGAGGGAATTGGACCCCCAGCATTTTGTCCCCCTGGTTCCCGTCTCCTCAGAAATATGATTCTCAAGCCAAGAAACCCTTCTACGTTGCAAAGGATGCTGGGATATGTGTTGTGGGGTGCACGCCGCTTGTGGATGCGTCTGGCAGGCCTCGCGGTCTTCCATTTGGACTCAAGAATGCACCTTCTGCATTCCAGCACGCTCCCCTGCCATTGCTGGCTTTCTCATTCAGGAATCTCTGATAAGCTTTCGCGGAGCCCCAGGGTTTCCAGAAGAGGGTTTGGCAGCCACCAGACAAAGGCTGTTAGGGCAGAGCTCCGCTCCTTCTGTCCTGCTCTGTTCCGGGCCAGGTAAACATCAACTGCCCTGTCAGCTTCTTTCTCCATCTGGCTTGCTGCTTCATTGATAGTCCACAAGACACCCTTCAAGCAGGCTTTTGGATGACCTTCCCTCCGCTCTCCTCACGCCGGCGCTGGCAACCTAACCTGTCACTTCCTTCCCTTCCCCAGCAGAAATTATGATGACATCGGTTACCTTCCCAAGCTGTAGGCTGGATCTCTCGTCCTTCAGAAAGGATGTGGCCGGCCCTGTTTCTTCCCGCTCGACTCTGATTTGTCTCGGAGTGCTTTTCCAAGGGAAAAGGTTTCATGTCGGCCTCTGAACCCCGGTGCCGTATCAGACAAAAGGCTCTATGTGGCTTGGGGGGAGGGAAGGCCGCACTTCGCTCTGTGAAAGATCAGGCCTGTCCAAATCAAATTGCTTGCCGTCTCTGACTAAAACAGGGTTTCACATGCACTTGTGGTGCGGCCAATTACGCAGGCCACAGACTGAACGTGTGGGGCTGCCTTATAACTAGTCCTGTTCGCATGTCACAGGGAATACACCTGCATACAGCTGTTTGTAAGAAAGAGCCGAGATATGTTCACTTTCCAAATGAAACCAGGGGCCCCCGCCTGGATAAATGTGGGGTTTCAAACACCTGTTCAGCCATACATTCATTGACTACAACATGAGAATTACTCAACACACATACAAAGCTCGAGTGTACACTGTACACAGATGGTGCGTTCGTTCGCTGTAACGTGAACAGGGCTACTGAATAAGACCACTGGACCATCAAAGTCAGTACTGTCTATTCAGACTGGCGTTGGATCTCCAGAGGAACAGGGAGAGGCCTTCCACCTGGTCTTCTACATGATCCTTTCCATTGGAGATGCCGGGGAGTGAACCTGGCACCTTCTGCACACTAAGCAGATGCCCTGTCACCGAGCCACAGCCCAAGTTGCACTCGGGACTCCACCATTCGTTACAGTTCAACACAACCTGTGGGTTTTTCTCAATTTTCATATATCCAGTATCCAGGGATACAAGTGGGTCTTGAGGACAGGCCAAATAGTGCACTCTGGAGACACTGCAGATCAAGCAAATGGCATCGAAGGAGGCTGAAGATCCTCCTCTATGTGACCCACAGTCCTGATCTGAATCGGGCCTCATGCAGATGGGAAGTGAGGACACAGCTGAGGCAGGGATCATGCCAAGGACAAACCACAACTCACATCTGGCTGTTTCAAAGATTTGGTGTAGTGGTTAAGAGCGCGGACTCTAATCTGGGAGAACCGGGTTTAATTTCCCACCAGTGTTTCCTCTAAGCTGAGTTAGTGTGAGCTAGCTCACAGTTTTTTAGCCTCTGGCTCACACATTTCTGTCGTAGCTCAGGAAGGATGGCTCCCGAGCCAAGTAATTTATGGAGTAGCCAAATCGCTCGCTCCCAACTTTAAAGCCAGCAGCTCACAAAGTGGAATTTTTGCTCACAAGACTCCACAGCTTAGAGGGAGCATTGTAATCCCCACTCCTCCGCAAGCAATGGCTTGTGTCACCCTGGGTCAGTCACAAGTTCTCTCAGAGCTGTTCTCTCAAGAGCAGTCCTGGGGAGAGCTCTCTCAGCCCCACCTACCTCACAGGGTGTCTGTTGTGGGGAGGGGAAGGGAAAGGAGATTATAAACCACTCTGAGACTCCAACGGAAGGGCGGGGTATAAATCCAATCTCCTCCTCCTCTTCTTCTTCTCAGGCTCCATCTCCAAAACCTCCAAGTATTTCCAAAACTGAAGCTGGCAACTCTATGGGCTACAGTGGTGGCTTGCTAAGATTGCTATGCACTCCAACTGTCCCTTATTTATTAAAGACCCTATTTTCTGGTCCTACTCAATCACCTGTTTTGGTCCTGCAGAGGGATGCCTTGTTAACATTAGGGTTGCCAGGTCTAGGGTGGAAAATACTTGGAGATTTTGGGGGCCGATCCAGGAGAGGGAGGGGTTCGGGGAGGGGAGGGGCCTCAGCATGGTCCAATGCCTCAGAACCTACCCTTCGAAGCAGCCATTTCCTCTAGGGGAGCTGATCTCTGTCGGCTGGAGATCAATTGTAAAAACTGGAGATCTCCAGGTGCTGCCTGGAGGCTGGCAACCCTGCTTAATGTTGCCTCATCCCCTGCGGCTAGAGTTGTTGTTCTTCTGGGTTCAGCTCCCTTTCTGGGGGGGGTGGTCTCCAGAAGTTAACAGTGCAATCCTCTGCAGCGTTAACTCCCATTGGGCTTAGACAGGCGTAACTCTGCACAAGATTGCGCCGTAAATCTTCCGGGCGGCTGGTCGGATGGATGCGTCTGGTCCCTCTCTCTCTCTCTCTCTCTCTCTCTCTCTCAGGCGTGCTCATGTAAATGCAAACGCATCAACATAAAGATAGTCCTGCGGTACACAGCTACCACTCCCCGTCCTGGCAGGGAGGCTTGTTTTGATAACAGCTCCGGAGGAACAGGAGGCTTTCCTAGCATATCTTTCACATAAAGAGCAAACGTCTTCCTGGCTTGTAAAACAATGCAGGATACGGACAGGAGAAAAGGGCTGCAGAAAACAAATGGAATAATGCAAGGGGGGAGACAAGAGGGCTGACCTGGGCTGTGGGGTTGCCAACCTCCAGGTGGTGGCTGGAGGTCTCCTGGGATTACACCTGATCTCCAGGCAACAGAGATCAACTTCTCTGGAGAAAATGGCCACTTCAGAAGCTGGACTCTATGGCAAAGAGCCAGTTTGGTGTAGTGGTTAAGAGTGGGGGAACTCTAATCTGGAGAACCGGGTTTGATTCCCCACTCCTCCACATGCAGCTAGCTGGGTGATCTTGGATCAGTCACAAGTTCTCTCAGAGCTGTTCTCTCAAGAGCAGTTTTCTCAGAGCTCTCTCAGCCCCACCTACCTCACAGGGTTATCTGTTGTGGGGAGAGGAAGGGAAGGAGACTGTAAGCCACTCTGAGACTCCGGGTGAAGGTATAAATCCTACTCTTCTTCATCACACTCCACTGAAGTCCCTGCCCTCCCCAAACTCTGGCCTCCTCAGGCTCCAGCCCCCAAAATCTCCAGGTATTTCCTAACCCGGAGCTCGCAACCCTAGGCTATAATGGTTGAGACGAGAATGGCAGCATTACAAGTCTGGTCTCTATTTGCCTTGTTGAAAACATTTGAGCTCCTGCAAATGACCTCAGGGCAGAGAGCCTCCAGGTGGGGCCTGGAGATCCCCTAGAGTTACAACTCATCTCCAGACGACAGAGGTCAGTTCCTCTGGAGAAAAGGGACGCTTTGGAGGGTGGACTCCAGGGCATTGTACCCCCCACACACTGAAGTCCCTCTCCTCCCCAGGCTCCACCCCCAAATCTCCAGGGGTTTCCCAGCCTGGAGCTGGCAACCCAACCCCCAACGTCCCACCAGTGGCCAGGGGAGACCTGTCAACACCACCCAGGGCCATCCTGTGTATTCTACAGTTTATGACATGGAATTTAAGGCTTGGTCTCTAGAGTTTCAGCCACCTATGCAAAACTGAGGCAGGTATAATGCCATAGAGCCCAAAGGAGCCTTTTTCTCCAAGTGAACTGATCTCTGCAGTCTGGAGTAGGGATGCCAGCCTCCAGGTGGGGCCTGGGGATCCCCTGGAATTACAGCTCGTCTCCAGACTACAGAGATCAGTTTCCCTGGAAAATAATGGATTCTTGGAGAGTGGACTCCACGGCATCGTAGCCCACTGGCGTCCCAGGCTCCAGCCCCAAATCTCTGGGAATTTCCCAACCTGGATCTGGCAACCGCACCCCCATCCTCCGCCGATGCACAGGGGCCCCCAGCAACCATATCCGGTCACCGAATCTGGCCTTTTAAAAACACCTTTGCATACTTGACTCTGATTTAAAGTTGCCCACTCTGGGTCGGGAAATATCTCAAGATCTGGGGGTGCCGCTGGGGGAAGGCAGAGTTGGGGGAGGGACCTCAGCGGGGTGCAATGCCATAGACCCCGCCCTCCAAAGCGGCCATTTTCTGCAAGGGGGCTGATCTCTTTTGCGTGGAGATCAGCTGTAATTCTGGGAGACCGCCAGGCCTACCAGGAGGCTAGTAACCCTACTCTAATTTGATGCAGAACTGACATTTCAGTCGTAAACCGTGCCCAGCCTTGGATACACTCGAAGCAGTCATGCTAGGGGTGCCAACTCTGGCTTAGGAAATTCCAGGAGATTTAGGGGCCGCCCCTGAGGAGGCTGGCATTTGGGGAAGGGAGGGGAGTCAACGGGGATCTGACGTCATCCAGGCCCATCCTGCAAAGCTGCTGCTCTCCTCCCAGGGAACTCATCTCTGTCGTCTGGGGATCAGTGATAATTCTGGGAGAACTCTGGGCCTGAGCTGGAGAATGGCAACCCTACACCGGTCTGCTGCACAAGGGGGCAAAATGGCACCCCGAGGAAGATCTCTGCTGTCCTTCAAACCAAGAGGGAAGTGTCTAGACTGCATGGTTCTTAACCCTTCGGTGCCCTTTTCTTTTTAAAAATTATGTATTTATTTTTAAAATTACATCCCACCCTTCCCAAAAGGGGCTCAGGGCGGGCAACATCAAGGCATATAACAATATAAACCAGGCGACACAATGAATCTAAAAACAACTAAAACCAGAAACAGTGAATCAGTTATAAAAGATGGCAAGCAATAATTCAATCCCCCCTCCCCCCCCCGATACCGGAGTCACCGCTACATAATCCCAGGACTCCATAGGTAGATGATGCAGACCACCTATATGCCGGGCAGTCTCTATATGGGCTCTGTATAGAACTTCAATAAATAACAAAAAAAAAAAGTTGTGAAAAGTTAAATCTTCAAACTAGGTGGAGCAAAGCCGACGAACTGCAGCAGGTTTTAGGTTTTAGCACCTTGAGAAAAGAGTCCTTAAAGTGTTAAGGCAGAGAGTGCATCGATAATGGGTAAGGAATGGTGTGTTTGTGTAACCACATAAAACTTGCTCTCCCACGGGAAGGAAAAGTTCTTGAAACACAAAGTTGTTCAGTGAATTCACAGTTTTAGTGGACTATGGAACGGAAGGGATGAGACAGTCTAGGGTTGCCAGCCTCCAGGTGGGGCCTGGAGATCTCCGGCTTTTACAACTGATCCCCAGCTGACAGAGAGCAGCTCCTCTGGAGAAAATGGCTGCTTCAAAGGGTGGACTCAGTGGGCATTGTACCATGCTGAGGCCCCTCCCTTCCCCTCCCCAAACCCCGCCCTCTCCTGGCTCCACCCCCAACGTCTCCAGGTATTTTCCAAGCCAGACTTGGCAACCTTAAGACAGGCTGAGGAATTCCAAGGCAAGTCCAAAGACACTGACAATACAGGACATCGGCAGAGTTGTCCAAGAAACAAGAGCTTGCTGTGTGAAGTCCAGCCCCATTCTTTGGCATCATGGCACATCAGTTGTGTCAGCTGACTTAGAACTGGCTCTGCAACTCTGGTAGTCCACTGGTTCCTTCTGCTGTGCCACCTACTGCGCATTGCCACCGACTGTGTCTTCTATAGCCTCTTGGATGATGTCACTAACTTCATCCATGATAAAGGCCGTCTTGTTCTTCTCCTTCAGCTCCGCCTCCAGCACGGCATAGCCCAACCCAACCTATTCATTCTTCAGCGCAAGGGGCAACCAACGCACGTGCCGTACATCTCCTTCGGTGCCCTTTCCGTACCACTCTGCCATGCACTCGTCTGACTCATAAGGGGAGGAGTGATGCACAAATAAGGATCCGAGACATGGAAATTATTCCGATCCCCAAAAGAAGGTTTCCTGGTTATAAAATTCGGGTCTTTGTCTTTGGCTTGGAACAAACACAGCCTCCCGCAATGACCTTTACCAGCTCCTTGCAATTCATATGCAAAATCAGGTTGTTATGTGTCATGCTGGGTCCAAAGAGCCTATGGGGGAAATGGAAAAATGCTTTCTGATCCAGGGCAGTCTGGAGTAAGGACAGGGCCGGCTCGCCCACTAGACGAGCTAGGCGCTCACCTAGGGCGCCGGCCCTGCAGGGGTGCCAAAATGCCCCCCCACCCCCGTGAAAAGCCCCCCGGCCCGCACAGGGCCAGCGCCGCCGCTGGGAGGGAAGGGAAGGGCGTTCTAAGCCTGCCCCTTCCCCGGCTCTCCTGGGCACCTCGCAGCTGCAAGGCGCCCAGGACAATGGCGCTGGGCCATTTCCAGGCCCCACCGGGAGGTTGGCATCCCCGGTGGGGTGGGTGCCCCAGGCTGTCCTGCCTAGGGCGCCCAGACATCTGGGGCTGGCCCTGAGTAAGGACAAGGTTTTCTGATCCGGTTTCTCCACCCTTGTCTCTCCAGTCCAGTTCCTTGGAGTTTGCCTGATATCCCAGGGTTGTGAGGCCTTTTGGTTACCCAGGGGGCAATTTGCCATAGGGCTGCCAGGTCTCACCTCGATCCTGGCGAGGGGCTCCAGCCCGGCTCCTGGAGTCTTCTGGCACGTGGGCAGTCCGTGATGACATCACCCAGAAGTGACATCATCACACAGGGCACATCGTTCAGGAGATGTTTTAGCATTCAGGTAAAAACTCTACGGTCACCATCAACACTCCCTCTAAGCTGTGGAGTCTTGTGAGCAAAAATTCTCCTTTGTGAGCTACAGGCAGTAAAGTTGTGAGTGATTTGGCTACTGCATAAATTAGTTTGCTCTGGAGCCATCCTTCCTGAGCTAAAACAAAAATGTGTGAGCTGTAGGCTAAAAAATGGTGAGCTAGCTCACAGTAACTCAGCTGAGAGGGAGGACGGGTCACCGTAGAGTTTTTACCCGAATGCTAGAATGTCCCTGCACAATGTGCCCAGCCCAATGACATCAACTCTGGGTGATGTCATCGCTCCGGGCACATCCGGTGCACCAGTACTTCTCGGGTGTGGGACTCCCCCGCTGGCCAGCTGGCCAGCAGTGGATTGGGGGCACTGAAATCGGAGGGAAACCTGCCCCCATTTGGGGGTTGGCAAGCCGAATTTGCCACCATAGGCCCAGTTCGACACACTCAGTAAAATGTAGCAGGTAGGATTGCCCAGTCTGGGTTGGGAAATTCCTGGAAATTTGGGGGTGGAGCCTTGGGAGGGGAGGGTTTGGGGAGAGGAGGGACCTCAGCTGGGCAGAGTGGCATAAAGTCCACCCTCTGAATCCGCCATTTCCCCCAGGAGAACAAATCTCTGTAGATGGGAGAGCCGTTGTAACTGCAGGAGAGCTCCAGGACCCGCCTCCAGACTGGCAAGCGTGCGGCAGGAAAGCTTTTCCCAAAGGGAACCACATTAGGCTGGGACGTGGGAGGCTGTGCGTCTCTGAGCACTTTGCAATGAGGCTTTTGTCGACGGCGCGGGCCCTTTGCAGAACAGAAGGCTCAGCAGGAAACCCAGTCAACCCCTCCCCGCCTCCCAGACAAGTGGAGGTTGCCATCCTCCAGGTGGGGCCCAGAGTCTTCCCAGAATCACAAGCGATCTTCAGGCCACAGAGATAAGTTCCCCCAAAAGAAATGGAATAACATCCCTGCCAAGTTCCTTCCTCTCCACCCCCCCCCAGATGCCACCCCCAAATCTCCAAGCATCTGCAAGCCAGACTTGGCAACCTGACCACAGTGCCTAGGGCTGCTGCCATACAGATGTTTTGCTCTGCTAAGGTTTCCTTTGTTCGAAAGCCAGTCAGATCCGACTCTAGGGATGCAGCGCTCATCTCCGTTTCCAAGCCGAAGAGCCAGCGCTGTCCAAAGACATTTCCGTGGTCATGTGGCTGGCATGACCAGACACCGAGGTGCACGGAACGCTGTTACCTTCCCACCGAAGTGGTACCTATCTATCTACTTGCAATTTCTTGCTTTCGAACTGCTAGGTTGGCAGGAGCTGGGGCCAGAGACGGGAGCTCACTCCATCATGTGGCACTCGGGTCTCCAACTGCTGAACTACTCTGCTCCGGAGGGCGTCCCAAATGGGAACTTTTTTCCCCCAGGGCGGCCACATAAGATTATCCATCTCTAGCACACAAAGCTGCCTTGCACTGAATCCAACCACTGGTCAACCAAGGCCGTGCAGAGTTCCCTCTAAGCTGAGTTAGTATGAGCTAGCTCACCATTTTTTAGCCTCCGCCTCACACATTTTTGCCTTCGCTCAGGAAGGAGGGCTCCAGAGCAAACTAACTTATGCAGTAGCCAAAATCATTCGCTGGTCACAACTTTAATGCCAGTAGCTCCCAAAGTAGAATTTTTGCTCACAAGACTCCACAGCTTAGAGGGAGCAATGATGCCGTGTACTCAGATTGCCACTGGCTCTCCAGGATCTTGGATCGAGGCAACCGGTCGTTCACTTCCGGGACTCCCCTGCTCCACTGCAGTCTCTCCCAGATCGGTTTTAGTATTGATCCTTCTGGAAGCTCATCGCCAGGAAGATGTTGAAGCTGGGGCCTCCACCCCCACATTGGCACTATAGCAGGGAAGGGGCCACAGCTCAGTGACAGAACATCTGCTCTGCATGCAAAAGGTCCCAGATTCAATTCCCAGCATCCCCAGTTACAGCTCTTCAGGAAGTGGGCACTGTCGATAACCTTTCCTTGCCTAAGACCAGGTCTTGTAGGTCCATATGTCCAGATACATCCTTTACCGAAAAGATGTCTCTGAACATACGGAGCTGCCTTCTACTGGCTTAATCCATTGATCCCTCCTGCTCCGGACTCTGAATGGCACTGGTTCTCCAGGGTCTCAGGTATTTTTGAAACACCTGCTTCCTGAAATCCTGTAACCAGACATGCTGGGGATTGAACCAGGGACCTTGCTGCTCTACCACGAAGCCACGGCCGCTTGTCTTAATGAGAATGCATGAAGCGGCCCGATCTTGAGTCAGAGCCATGGTCTATCTATCCGAATCAGACCTTCTATCTATATGAATGAGACCAGCTGATGGCACCTGGTATTTCTGGCCACTGTGTGGCACAGAGTGTTGGACTGGATGGGCCATTTGGCCTGATCCAACATTGGCTTCTCTTATGTTCTTAAGTTCTTCGGGTTCTCTGACCGGCGGCTGCTCTCCAAGGTCTCAGGCCGAGGTCCTTCACATCACCTCATCCTTTTAACTGGAGATGTCAGGGCTTGAACCTGCAGCCTTCTGCACGCAAAGCAGATTCTCTTCCACTCAGCCAGAAGCCCTTGTCAAAGCCATAGCTTTGTCCTGTTGCTATGGTGACCAAAACGGCCTGCCAGTCTCCAAAGATTCGGATTCCAGGGCAATTTTTTTTTTTCATAGAGGACTGTCCTACCCACTTCCAACCATCCTCAGCACACACCTCTTCGTCACATAAGTAGGGAATTCCTCTTCCATGGACCGGGCACTGACACAACAGTCCATGATCCTGAGGGTAAAACTAACAGCATGGGATATTGGTTAGCACAACAGATTAGGTTCTAGGAGACCCAGGTTCGAATCTCCCCTCTGCCATGGATACAGTTGCCAGATTTTGCAGGTGGAGCCTGGAGAGGGCAGGATTTGGGGAGGAGAGGGACATCAGCAGAGTAGAATGCCACACAATCCACCCTCCAAAGCTGCCATTTTCTCCAGGGGAACGTACCTCAGTCATCTGGAGATCAGCTGTAACAGAGGCAGATTCCCAGGTGCCAACTGGAGGCTGGCAACTCTAGCCAGGGAAGCTCGCTGGTGGACCTTTTTAGGCCAGTCACATGCTGTCAGCCCTAACCTACCACACACGGTTGTCATGGGGAGCGGACAAATTCACCAAGGAGAAATCATTCAAGGACTGTCAGAAATAGGGTTGCCGATCTCCAGTTGGTGACAGGAGATAGCCTGGTCTGGAGCCTCTTCCCCAACTTCAGGGCTATCAGAAAGCAGGGGGATAGCTGCTGGGCACTCCAGTATACCCTATGGAGACTGGTCCCCATAGGGTATAATGGAGAATCAGTCTGTGGGTATCTGGGGCTCTGGTGGGAGGGCTGTTTTTTGAGTTAGAGGCACCAAATTTTCAGCATAGCGACTGTTGCCTCTCCTCAAAAGAAACCTCCCAAGTTTCAAAAAGATTGGGCCAAGGGGTCCACTTCTATGAGCCCAAAAGAAGGTGCCCCCACCCTCCATTATTTCCAAAGGTGGAAAAGCATTTAAAAGGAACACGGCCCCTTTAAATATGACAGCAGCTCACCAGGAACTCACTTCGGAGTTCCCTCACCTGGAGCCTCCCTCCCGACTCCCGGAGCCTCCTGGTAAGTCCCCCGCCCGCTTGTCGGCCTCACCTGGCCACCCAAGCCAGACATGACGGCTATAGGGGACCGCCATGTTCAGAGGCTGTCTACCTAGTGATAAGCAACAGAGCAAAGCTGTCCTTTTCCTGCTTTGTGTGTGGCCTTCCCGGAAACACCTGGTTGGCCGCTTTTGGACACGAATCGCTGAACTAGACAGACTTGGGGTTTAAGCCACCAAGGAAGTGCTTTCATTAAAAGGGGGGGGGGAGGCATATCTTGCAATTCCCCGTAAAACACATCCACCGAATCGACAGCTTACATCATCAGCCTGTCTGGAGATAAATAGTTTAGGGAAATAAAGAAACGTTCTTTGGGAGTTTAGAAAATCCAATTCCCTAAACCTCTGACTGCCAAATCAAAACCATGCCAACACTGTCTAATTGCTGGCGCTGTAACATACAGGACACGTCTTTTAAACATATGCTTTTCGGCCGGTCCAGTTATTCGGCCTTTTTCGGGAGCCGGGAATCCCTCCTTATCAATTTTGTATTAGCGTAAGCATTGATCTTCGAGGACACTTATGTACTTTTAAACTACCTGCCACTCTCCTGGAGACTAACTGAGGATCAACGAAAATGGACCCTCTGTGCCCTGATCGTTGCCGAAAGCCTTCTATTATAACCCTGGAGAGATAAATGCCCACCTCAAGTAATCCAGTGGATTGAGGGCTTTACGGCCCTCTCAACGTTTCAACATATGGCGCATAGATGACGACTGTGCATGGACATATTTTCAGATATTCAGACACCTTTTTATAGATGCTTATCTATAGACTTGTCGCTGCTGTTGTACCGTTGTTAAATTTTTTAATTTCTTTCTGGTTGGGGGTTGCCATTAAAAATAAATAAAGGCAAGAGAAGAAGAGAAGAGATTGAATTTATACCCCACCCTTCACTACCCAAAGGAGTCTCAGAGTGGCTTACAATCTCCTTTCCCCTCCCCGCCCCACAACAGACACCCTGTGAGGCAGGTGGGGCTGAGAGAGCTCTGACAGAAACTGCTCTTTTTCAAGAACAGCTCTGACAGAGCTATGGCTTGCCCAAGGTCATCCAGCAGGTACAAGTGGAGGAGTGGGGAATCAAACCCGGTTCTCCCAGATTAGAATCCGCACACTTAGCCACTACACCAAACTGGCTCACCTACATTCCAACACTGGCAACAATGCCCATATGCCAGGCCCATAGCTGGGATTTTGTGGCTTCTGGGGCAAAAAACTTTCTGCAAGATTTAAAGGGCCCTTCAGCTGATCAGCGGGGAGCACGTGGCATGCCGATCAGCTGGAGGAACCTTTAAAGAAGTAGGAGGTGCCTTAAGGAAGGGGACTGGCCCCAAAAGCCCCACCGTAGCTGCAGGCCAGCCGTATGGCCAACCATATCCTGCAGGCATTTGAGGTACTCCCAAGAGCAGCTTTGTATCTCATGGAACCCTGATTTGTCATTGAGAAGCACTCAGGCCAGGCCATCACATGAATCGGCAGGGGACAGGGTTGCCAACCTCCAGGTAGAGCCTGGAAATCTCCTAGAATTACAACTGACCTACCGATGGCAGAGATCAGCTCCCCTGGAGAAAATGGATCCTCTGGAGGGTGGACTCTGTGGCATTGTACCCCACAGAGGACCCTCCCCTCCCCAAGCCCCGCCTTCCCTAGGCTCCACCCCCAAATTGCCAGGGATTCCCCAATCCAGAGTTGGCAACCTTAGCAGGGGGTGTCACGAGAGAGCAGAGGAGGCAGGTCTGACTTGAACCTGTTACCCCCAGACTCAGTCAAGCCACTATCTGAGAAACTCAGGTTGCCAACTCCTGGTTTGAAAATGCCTGGAGATTTGAGGGCGGAGCTTGGGATCAGGGTGCCATCCTCCAGGTGGGACCTGGGGATCCCCCGGAATTACAGCTCATCTCCAGATCACAGAGATCAGTTCCCCTGGAGAAAATGGATGCTTTAGGAGGGTGGGCTCTGTGGCATTGTGCCCCACTGGGGTCCCTGTCCTCCCCAGGCTCCGTCCTCAAATCTCCAGGAGTCTCCTAAGCTAGGTGTGGCAACCCAACCTCCTCCACACACACCCCGCTGGTACAGGGTTGCCAACCTCCAGGAGGGACCTAGAGATCTCCCGGAATTACAACTGATCTCCAGAAAGTGGAGGTTTGCTCACCTGGAGGTAATGGCTATTTTAGGGTGGACACTATGAGTATTTACCCTGGCGGAGGTCCCTCCCTCTCCCCAAACTGTACTTTCCCCAGGCCCCACCCCCCAAATCTCCAGGTATTTCCCAATTCAGAACCGATAACCTTACACTGGTGGCCCAGGAAGACCTGGGAACCCTACCTTGGGAGGGTGGGCTTTAGGGAGGGGAGGGATGGGGCGGGTTAGTGCCATAAAGTCCGCCTTCCAAAGCAGCTATTTCCTTCAAGTAAACATGGAATAAATGTTTTAAATAAATAAATACAGGGCT
Source organism: Gekko gecko (assembly GCA_029375565.1). Taxonomy (NCBI): domain Eukaryota; kingdom Metazoa; phylum Chordata; class Lepidosauria; order Squamata; family Gekkonidae; genus Gekko; species Gekko gecko. The sequence goes on from JAPDNY010000005.1 coordinate 220,230,600, forward strand.
TTTCTTGTAGAAAAAGTCCAGCAGGAACTCATTAGCATAATAGACCACACCCATCAGCAGCAACTCATTAGCATATTAGGCCACACCCAATAGCACAGCTCATTAGCATATTAGGCCACACCCCATGTTACTAGAAGTGTGATCATCCAGCCACACCCACCTTTTGCTTCTTATTCTGTTTACCTTGTTTGTTGTCAAAACCCAGGGCTTTCTTTGGAGCAAGAACTCCTTTGCAAGTTAGGCCACACACCCCTCATGTAGCCAATCCTGGTGAGTTTCTGCTGTTGGGTGTGGCCTGTTATGCTAATGAGTTCCTGCTGGGCGTGGCCAACTTGGGAGCCAGCCGGAACTCCGTTCCTGTCCAAAAATAGCCCTGAATAAATACATAAATAAATAAGCTATCTAGGTAGTCTGGAGCTGTAATTCCGGAGGGGTCTCCAGCCTCCACCCAGAGGTTGGCAACCATATGAGAAACACACATCCGAAGACTCCTTCATGGTGCCAGTTTAGCCGCCTAGTTCCCTGTACGGTCTAACCTACCTCGCAGGGACGTTGTGAACATAAGAACATAAGAACATAAGAGAAGCCAATGTTGGATCAGGCCAATGGCCCATCTAGTCCAACACTCTGTCACACAGCGGCCAAAATATACCAGGTGCCATCAGGAGGTCCAGCAGTGGGGCCAGGGCACCAGAAGCCCTCCCACTGCTGCCCCCTCCAGCACCAAGAATAGAGTGCATCACCTGCCCCAGGATACAGGATACAGTGGTCGAGAAGAGCACGAGAAGAGCGCTCCTTTTGGGACCCCTCTCGGTCAGAGAGGCAGGATCCAAATGGAGTCGATACGTAAGTAAAACAAATGCTCTGCCACTCTCCTTATCATCAGCCTGGCACTTGCAAGTCACGTCCGCAACAGACAGCGTCGACACTCTCGACGTCTACCACCGCCGATAAGTAACTTGGCCCTTGGATTTCAAACTATTACCTAATCACCTTATGTAAGGTAGACTGGCAGCTACAAACAAGGCTGTGCAGTCGTCTCACAGGAGTTGGGGGGGCACAGAATGTGCTAATGGGCACAGGATTCTGGCAGAGAATCCTAGCTCACTCTTTTTTAAAAAAAAAAAGAGAGAGCGAGTTCCCAGTCCTTAGGATTGCAGAAATATGTTTGGAAAAGTTTGGAAATCTCAGAAGACGCAGAGGTGATAGAAAGAGATTCCAGGGTTTCAGAACAGGGTTTGAGGAACAGCTCCCCGCATCTCCCAAGGACTAGGGCGGGGAAATCAGAATGAACGATAAACCTTGCGGGGGCACAAAAATCATACCATGTAAGAGGGCCTGTGCAAATGAGCTTTGTCTGCATCATGCGCACAAGAGCCAGAACGCGGTTTATCTTGGAGGGTTGTCCAGGTTGTCCGGCTATAGCGTTTTATTTCATCTTTTTAGGATGGAGCACAACAGAACAGCCCTGGTTACGCCTCGGTCATTCTGGAACACATTGGGAAAGGAAAGAACTTCTGCGCATTCTCTCTGCCAGACCGAAGTCCCTCCGCTCACAAATGCTCACCCCTGCCAAGATTCAGTCCCCCTGGCAGCTCCGGAGAAAGGATCTCAGGTCACAGGTGCTGGGAAAAGCTTTTCTCAGCCTCAGACCCCTGGAGAGCCTCTGCCGTCCAGAAGAGACAGTTGGGATACATACACAGTAGAAGGCAGGGGGGGGGTTGCCTTTCATGCGATGCTGGATTCTACACCCATTCCACCCACGAGGATTGCCAACTGAACAGGGAAAATAACATCCCTGCCAGTAGCGCTGGCTCTGGGCTACCTGCCAGATTTGAGCTTTTGGGTCTGAATACAGCCAGAGTTGGCATAAAACTCCAGTGCTCATTTAGTGCGCAATGTTTGAACTGCATGTCCCACACATGGGTTCTAAAGCCAGATTTGTGGATTGCTCTATCTGCCTTTTTTATGTAACTGTATACCAGGGAGGGGCTGCGGCTTAGCGGTGGAGCATCTGCTCGGCGTCTAGAAGGTCCTGGGTTCGATCCCCGGCAGACCTCTGCCTGTGACCTTGGAGAGCTGCTGCCGGTCAGTGCAGACAATACTGTGAAAGATCAGGAGTCTGATTCGATATAAAGCCGCTTCATGTGTTCTTTCATTAGGGAGGGGCCGTGGCTCAGTGGCAGAGCACCTGCTCGGCATGCAGAAGGTCCCAGGTTCAATCCCCCTCTGCTTGTGACCCTAGAGAGTTGCTGCCAGCCAGAGCAGGCAGTACTGACCACGATAGATCAAAGAGCTGATTCAATACAGGGCAGCTTCATGTGTCTGCGTGTTAGACAGGGGCCACAACTTAGAGGCAGAGCATGCAGAAGGTCCCCCAGGTGCCATCCCCAACATCTCCAGTTAAAAGGATCCAGCAGTAGGAGATGTAGACAGACCTTGACCGGAGATCCTGTAGAGCGGCTGCCAGGCTGAGTAGACAATGTTGACCTTGATGGGCCGACAGTCTGATGATATGTCTATCCATCTGTCCAAGTTCCAGAACAAGGTTTGCGCCACTGGACTCAGACATTGTCCTGTTGCCTCAGACCAACATGGCTATCCACATGAATTTAAGTTCCAGATTGTCCTCAGCCCAAGGACATAGGAATGCCAGCCTCCAGGTGGGACCCGGGGATCCCCTGGAATTACAGTTCATCTCCACGCTACAGAGATCAGTTCCCCTGGAGAAAATGGCTGCTTTGGAGGGTGGCCTCTATGGCCATGTATGCAGGGCCGGCTCGCTCACTAGGTGAACTAGGCGTTCGCCTAGAGCACGCCGGCCCTTAGGGGTGCCAAAAGCCCCCCGCCCCTACCAAAAAAACCTGCCCCTTCCCTGGCTTTCTAGGGCACCCCGCAGTTGCGGGGCATGCAGGCAAGCCAGCGCTGAGATGGAAGGGGAGGGGGTTTAAACCCCCACCTCTTCCCTGGCTTGCCGGGGCGCCCCACAGCTGTGGGGCGCTCAGGCAAGCCGGTGCTGGGACACCTTCCCTGGCTTGCAGCTCACCTGCCCTCCCCCTGGGGGGAGGAGCAGGGTAGCATGGTGGGTCTCCAGGCCCCACTGGGAGGTTGGCATCTGCGCCCCACCTAGGGCACAGAAAAACCTCAAGCCAGTCCTGCTTGTATGGCTGAAGTCCCTGTCCTCCCCAGGCACCACTGCCAAATCTCCAGGGAACTCCCAACCTGGATCTGGCAACCCTAAGCCTCCCATCCCCTGCCAGTGGCTGGGGGGGGGACCTGGCAACCCTGCAGCTCAAGAGACGTACAGGATTCTCCCCCTGCTCATTTGACCCTCACAACGATCCTGCAAGGCTTTCCTGAATATTGTGGCTTTAATTGTAAGCCACCTCGAGTGGGGCTCTGAAGAGGCAGCACAGAAATATCCTTAATAAATCAAGAGGTTAGACTGAGAGAGAACGATCGGCCTACAGTCCACTCAGTGAGATCCTTGGAAGATCGGGAAGGCACCCGGAGCTCTCCAGTCCTGGCGTGATACTTAAAACCACTACAACCTTTTGTGAGGCCAGAATGCATCTTTTCATGCACCAGAGACTGCAAAGGGCGCATGCGCGGGCAACTGTCTTACCCACTTCCCCTGTGCCTTTCTGCAGGACCAAGGAGGAGGGAAATGTGGCAGGGCAAAGGGGCAAGGCAGCTGTGCCAACAGCGAGAGATGCTCCCCCCCATACAAAGCAATGCCTCCCCACACACATACAGGCTGCTGAATCCAGTCCACTCTACCTTCCAGTACACCCCAAGAAGCAAACAGAAAGCTTTTTCTCCTAGATCTTTCAGCAGAGTTCTCTAAAAGTAAAGGTTTCCCTTGCTCTAAAGCCAGTCGAATCCAATTCTAGGGTTATGGTGCTCATCTCTGTTTCCAAGCTGAAGAGCTGGCGCTGTCTGAAGACGTTTCCCTGGTCATGTGGCTGGCATGACTAAACACCAAGGTGCATGGAACGCTGTTGCCTTCCCACCAATGCGGTACCTATTTATCTACTTGGCATTTCTTGCTTTCAAACTGCTAGGCTGGCAGAAGCTGGGGCCAGAGACGGGAGCTCACTCCGTCATGTGGCACTCTCGGGTCTCGAACTGCCAAGCTACAGACCTTCAGGTCTGCAGCTCGGCGTCTTAACCTCTGAGCCACCGCAGTTCTCTAGGGCTGCTCATAGACAGAAAGCTGTTTGGGGATCCCGTCGATCCTCTGGCTCCAACTGGGTATGAGAACGTTTGAAAGCCAAGTGGACTCCCAGTGGTGCCACAGACACTAAAAACGAGCACTGCCAGTCTCATTGGTATGCATGCGCCAATTGTTGGGAAGCCAAACCCAGACAAGACGACAAAAAAAAAAACCCAGATCACAGCAGAACAGAGCCTGCCAACGAGAAAGGTAAAAATACCAACCGTATCTCTCCCAACACAGCCAACTGCCCTGGTATCACTGTCACAGACACCACCCCCCAGAAAAAACATAATCTGTTGTATTGGACTAGGGGATACGGTAGTGGAAATGTTCCTGTCAGCGTTGGGGGATGCGTGTAGCGGAGCTAGAAGCCTGCACCATCGAAACAGACAGCAGAAAATCAGATACAAACAAATGTTGGTTAGGAAACCAGAAGGAAGGTTCTAACAATCAGTGGTGTAAAAATCCAGGAGAGTCTGTGGGGGGGGAGTTGGGTTGCCAACTCCAGGTTGGGTCTGGAGGTCTCCTAGAACTTCAACTGGTCTACAGACAACCAAGATCAGTTCCCCTGGAGGAGATGGTTGCTTTGGAGGGTGGACTCTGATGACAAGAAGCCCTCAAAGGATGAATCCTAAACGGCACTTGTCTGCCCGGGAAGGACCACAGCCCCCCTGAATCAGGGGCTGCCGGATGAACTTCTTGCTTAGAGGGATCCCAGGGTTGCCAGCCCCTCCAGGTGGTGCCTGGAGATCTATTAAGGTGTACACTTGTTAAAATACTTTCTGATTAAAATTTTTCAGTTTCAGACATATAAAAACATACAAATACTCATACAAAGGATGGGTCAACACTATACAACTGAAGACCAAACGCGTTTCGGCCCCAAAGGGCCTTCCTCAGTGGTCACTAATACATATATATCATAGACACACATTCATAACTACGAAATTCTGATTACCAGTGTAGAAGTACTGGTGAGACTGCAACTGATATATCTATGGCCCAGTACTAATCTCTGTAATAGCTGTACAACCATATAAAGCTACAACACCTGGGTTGATATATGTATATATGTTTATGAATGTACACCTTAATAAATTTCTATATTATATTAGTCAGCTTGGCCCCCTTGGTTCGCAGTGTGATTTTGGGTTGAGTTTCCCTTCCCTTCCCCCCCTTTTTTTCAGCTGGTGCCTGGAGATCTCCCAGGATTACAACTGATGTCCAGGCAACAGAGGAGGAGAAGGAGCAGGAGAAGGAGGAGGAGATTGATTTATACCCCACCCTTCCACTGGAGTCTCAGCTTGCAATCTCCTTTCCCTTCCCCTCCCCACAACAGACACCCTGTGAGGTAGGTGGGGCTGAGGGAGCTCTGAGAGAACTGACCTTGAGAGAACAGCTCTGAGAGAACTTGTGACTGACCCAAGGTCACGCCAGCAGCTGCACGTGGAGAAGTGGAGACTCAAACCCGATTCTCCCAGATTAGAGTCCGTGCGCTTAACCACTACACCAAACTGGTTCTCAGCTCCCCTGGAGAAAATAGCTGCTTTGGAAGGTAGACTCTATGGCAGGGGTGTCAAACATAAAGCCTGGGGGCAACTTAGGTAAGGGAGGGAATAGGAGACTGCTGGGGGGGGGGGAAGTGGGTGGAGCCACTCTGATTGTGGCTTCAGCATGGCCGAACAATCTGATCTGCAGCAGTCAAGCAGCGCGGGAGCGTCTGCCCAGTGCGGCACCGATAGCTCTCCAATCCACCTATATGGGTTGTCCTTTGCACCCCCCTCCCAGCCCGTGAGGCCTTGCAGTGAGCATACACCAACCTGGAGCTTACCAGCTGCTGTCCTTTACACAGTTGATAGCTCTGGTACCTGGCATTACATCTTATGGCACACGTGGCCCAGCCCGACAAAGTGGCATTTATGTCAGATCCGGCCCTCGTAACAAATGAGTTCGACACCTCTGCTCTATGGCATTGCGCCCCGCTGAGGTTCCTCCCCTCCCCAAACCCAGCCCTCCCCAGACTCCACTCCTCTAAACCTCCAGGAGCGTCCCAACCTGGAGCTGGCATAAGAACATAACATAAGAACATAAGAGAAGCCAATGTTGAATCAGGCCAATGGCCCATCTAGTCCAACACTCTGTCACACAGCGGCCAAAATATACCAGGTGCCATCAGGAGGTCCAGCAGTGGGGCCAGGACACTAGAAGCCCTCCCACTGCTGCCCCCTCCAGCACCAAGGATAGAGTGCATCACCTGCCCCAGACTGAGAGTTCCCATCTATACCCTGTGGCTAATAGCCACTGATGGACTTCTGCTCCATATGTTTATCTAATTCCCTCTTGAAACTGTCCATGCTTGTAGCTGCCACCACCTCCTGTGGCAGTGAGTTCCATGTGTTAATCACTCTTTGGCTGAAGAAGTATTTCCTTTTGTCTGTTCTAACCCAACTGCTCAGCAATTTCATGGAGTGCCCGCGAGTTCTTGTATTGTGAGAAAGGGAGAAAAGTACTTCTTTCTCAACTTGCTCAATCCCATTCATAATCTTATAAACCTCGATCATGTCACCCCTCAGCCGTCATGGCAACCCTGTCTCTGGCTTTTGCAATTCGTCACACGTTACAGGGTGCACACGGGTTGGTTCTTGCTCCCCGCCCTGCATCAGACATGACAAACACAATCCCGCTGTGTGAGTTCTGGGTTCTCCTCACTTCTTATATATGTTTTTCCCAATTAGGATCAGGATCACAGCACACACAGAGACAGAGCTTCAGCCTTCCCTTCTGTTCCATTTCCCCAGCCTGGAACAGTCCCAGAGGGTATCAGACCCTGACCCGGATAGCCCAGGCTAACCTTATCCTGTCAGATCTCGGAAGCTAAGCAGGGTCGGCCCTGGCTAGTACTTGGCTGGGAGACCTCCAAGGAATACCAGAGTCACAACATGGAGGCAGGCAACGGCAAACCACCTCTGAAATGTCTTTTGCCTCAAAAACGTCTAGCTCGCCACGTAGTGGTGCAAAACACTAAAAGAGCTAGAACTTCTGCTTGCCAGACAATCTTAGGATCTCCTGGCTTGGGGGTGGCCAAACTGCAGCTCAGGAGCCACAGGCAGCTCTTTCACACAGGCTAATTTAATGTTCATAAAAAGCAAATTTGCATATTTTTCAATAAAAATGTGTGTGTGACATTTGTTCATGTCTTGCCGCTCTCAAACATCTGACTTAACATGTGGCTGTTACGTTAAGCAAGTCTGGCCACTCGTGTCCTGGCTATTCTACACACAACGCCATACAACAACAGCCGCAGAAACAATAATAATAGATCAGGGGTGTCGAATTCCTTTGTTATGAGGGCTGGATCTGACATAAATGAGTCCTTGTCGGGCCGGGCCACGTGTGTCATCAGATGGAATGCCAGGTAGCGGAGATAGAAACTTTATAAAGGACACAAACACAAAGGTGGGGTTTTTTTTTACTTAAAATAAAAACATGCTTAAAACATTAGCTCTGTAAGCCGAAAAGCTACTTTTGATTTATTGACGTTCACCACAGAGAATCTCACGCTCAGAATACTGAATCTAGGACCCAGATTAAAACACGGAACGGCAGAGTGATTAACAGAGTCTGGCGACGCAAGCTACGATGCAGCAGCAGCAGCAGAACTGGAAGCAGGAGATGGCCAGTCCCACTGCGGGCCTGATGGAAGCCTGGGGGTGGACTCTGGTGACAAGAAGCCCCCGGGACGCATGTTTGACACCCCTGTAATAGAGGGTACTATTTGGGGAAACCCATTTTCTCCCTGGGATACATATGGTTTTCCTAACAGGTCCAAAACTTCATATAGAACCACAGGGAAGGGGCTTGACGCAAGGCTCCATCGCACACTTTACTAAAGGGCCCAGGTTCAGCCCCCGGCATCTCCAGTCGAGGGATCTCAGGGAGGAGGTGTCGAGAAAGACATTTCTGTGCTCTGAGGGAGCCACTTTCTATAACCACTCTCTGTAACCATACTGAGCTCAGTGAACCAGCACTACAGAGGTCAGTCGAAAAGAACAAGAATCCAGGATTACCTTAAAGACGAATGAAATTTGTGGCAGGGCAGGAGCTTTCGGGAGCCACTGCCCAGTTCAAAGTGAGCAGCAACTCACACCAGCTCCTCTCCTGCCACAAATTTGGTTTGTCTTTAAGGCGCTCCTGGACTCTTGTGCTCTTTTCTACTGCTCCAAAAAGACTAACACGGTGAGGAGGAGGAGGAGGAGGAGGAGATTTGATTTATACCCTGCCCTTCACTGCCCAAAGGCGTCTCAGAGCGGCTTACAAACTCCTTTCCCTTCCCCTCCCCACAACAGACACCCTGGGAGGTAGGTGGGGCTGAGAGAACTTCTGACAGAAACTGTCCTTGAGAGAACAGCTGTGCCACAGCTTGTGACTGACCCAAGGTCACACCAGCAGGTGCAAGTGGAGGAGCGGGGAATCAAACCCGGTTCTCCCAGATTAGAGTCTGCGCACTTAACCACTACACCAAACTGGCGACCCATTTTGATCTATCTACATAGGTCAGCGTTTCATATATTTGGGTCACCAGAGCCAAACCCACTTCCCAGAGGCAAACTTCTTTGACAGGCCAGCCTCTCATACGCCTGCCTCAGAGGCAGGGTTACTAACCTCCAGGTGGGAGCTGGAGATTTCCCGATATTACAACTGATCTCCAGTGTACAGAGATTAGTTCCCCTGGAGGAAATGGCCACTTCAGAGGGTGGAGTCTATGACATCAACCCCCACCCCCACCCTTCCCAGATTCCATCCTCCCCAGGCACCATCTGCAAACCTCCTGGAAGTTCTCAAAGCGGAGCTGGCAACCATACTCAGTAGATCACACATGACAGAGGTTTACAAAATTATGCATGGAATAGAGGACGTAGAGACAGGAGTACTTTTCTCCCTTCCTCACAATACAAGAACTCGTGGGCACTCAATGAAATTGCTGAGCAGTAGGCTTGGAACAGATAAAAGGAAGGACTTCTTCACCCAAAGAGTGATTAACACGTGGAATTCACTGCCATTGGAAGTGGTGGCAGCTACAAGCATAGACAGCTTCAAGAGGGGATTGGATCAACATCTGGAGCAGAGGTCCATCGGAGGCTATTAGCCACAAGTATAGATGGAACACTCTGTCTGGGGCAATTATGCTCTGTATCCTTGGTGCTTGGGGAGCAACAGTGGGAGGGCTTCTGGACTTCTGGCCCTGCTGGTGGACCTCCTGCGGACATCTGGTTTTGGCCACTGTGCGACACAGAGCGTTGGACTGGATGGGCCACTGGCCTGATCCAACATGGCTTCTCATGCTCTTATGTAGAGAGCAGGGGCAAGTGGAACACATCAAACAGGTCGAGAGAGGGTTGCCAGCAATGTTCCCTCTAAGCTGTGGAGTCTTGTGAGCATAAATTCTACTTCGGGAGCTACCGGCATTAAAGTTGTGACTAGCGAGCGATTTGGCCACTGCATGAATTAGTTTGCTCTGGAGCCCTCCTTCCTGAGCTAAGACAAAAACGTGTGAGCCAGGGACTAAAAAACTGTGAGCTGGCTCACACTAACTCAGCTTAGAGGGAACACTGGTTGCCAGCCTCAGGGTGGGGCCTGGAGGTCTTCCAGAATTACAATTGGTCTCCAGACTATGAAGAAAAAGGCTGCTTTTGGAGGGTGAAATCTACGGCATTCGACCCTGCTGATCTCCTTCCTCTTCCGAAACCCCGCCCTCCCCAGGTCACATCCCCAAATCTCCAGGAATTTCCCAACCTGGGGCTGGCAATCCTAGATCCAGGTGACTCACAAGGAGCCACATGAAACAGAGAAGGAAAAGAATAGTTACTAGCCAATCTGACCTGACTCTGGGAGAAAATATTTCCTCCTTGGGGCGGATGGATAAACCCCAAACACAAAACCAACCTGTCTTTTCCTGTTAGCAGCTCCAGTGCTTCCTTCATGGCCTCAGGCTGGGATCTAGCCTGCGAACCATCATGGACACCATTCGCTCAAGCTTTTGAGCCCTGTTTCCATTGGGCAGGCAATATCAACCCCTGTGATTGGCAGGCATAGATGAAGGCTTTGGATTGGCCAGACCACAAATAAACACAGGGATCCTGGCCTCCTGTTTCCCATGTGTTAACAACATCACAGCAGCTTCAGCAACTAACTTCTGGGAATCTGAGAGGAACAACTAATTCCACAGGTGGGTATGTGACATCCTCACCAAACCTCTTGCCCAGGGGAAGGTCGAGTACCTGCTCAGTATCCAACAAAGGTTATGGGCCCGGCACTCTTTGGTAACAGCATGGTTGCCCAGAGTCCCATCCTAGGTCTGCCAGCCTCCAGGCTGCTTTGGAGGGTGGACTCTATGGCATTATACCCTGCTGAGGCATTATGGCATTATACCCTGCTGAGGTCCCTCACCTCCCCAAACCCCACTCCACCCCCAAAATCTCCAGGTATTTCCCAACCCAGAACTAGCAACTCCAATCCAGCCTGCAGCTGGCATGGCTTTGATCAGTCCTGCTAACCATTACACAAACCAAGCTGCCCATCAGCAATGTTGGGGAGGGGCCGTGGCTTGCCAATAAAGCATCTGCTTGGCATGCAGAAGGTCCCAAGTTCAATCTCCAGCACCTCTGGTTGAAGGGATCAGGTGAGACCCTGAGACCCTGAAGAGCCGTAGACCGTAATGGGTGCGATGGGCCAATGGACTGACGCGGTACAAGGCAGCTTCATGTGTGTGACATGCCTGTCTACTGCACCCAGATAGCAACCAGCAGTCACCTTTCAGGATGTATAGATAATCATTTCTGTGCAAATAATAACAACCCGACCCAAGGTATCATCCCCGTAACGGTGATCATAGCAGTGGCAGAACACCTGCTTTGTATCCAGATGGTCCCCAGGTCCAATGCCTGACATCTGCAGTGAAAGCTCTCAGGCAGCAGGTGTGAGGAAAGACCTTTCTCTGCCCGAGACCCTGGAGAGCTGCTGCCAGGCAGAGGAGAAAATCCTGAGCTGGAGGGATCAGTCTCCAGGCTGCTTTCACACACTTTAGCTTGCATTTGCCACTTGGTTTTCCTGTTACAGATGACTGCTAAACGGCACTGAAAGTGCGCTTTGGATAATGCACTTTCAATGCACTTTAGCAATAGTTTGCAACTGGGTTTTCCTGTAACAAACAACAGGTAAAGTGTGTTGAAAGTGCACATTGGGTAATGCCCTTTCACCGTCCTTTAGCAATAGTTGGCAACTGGATTTTCCTGTTACATACAACAGGTAAGGTGTGTTGAAAGTGCACATTGGATAATGCACATTCAATGCACTTTAGCAATAGTTGGCAATTGGATTTTCCTGTTACAAACAACTGGTAAGGTGTGTTGGAAGTGCACATTGGATAATACACTTTCACTGTCCTTTAGCAATAGCTGGCAACTGGATCTTCCTGTTACAAACAATTGGCAAAGTGCCTTGAAAGTGCACATTGGATAATACTTTTCAATGCACTTTACCAATCATTTGCAGCTGGGTTTTCTGGAAAACCTGGTTACAAACAATTGCTAAAGTGTATTGAAAGTGCATTACCCAGTGTGCATGACAGTGACCTAAAGGTGCTATGATAAAACCCATCCTTGATGTAGATGAAATGCTCCTCCCCCCCCCTTCATAACATCACCTGTTATAAAGGGTCTTGGACTGAAGGGCTGAGAAAGAGCCCCAGTTTGGAGTAATGGTTAGACTGTTGGGCGAGCATCCGGGAGACCCTGGTTCGAATCCCCCTCTACCACAGATGCCTTTGGGCCAGTGACATTCCCTCAGCCTAAGCTACCTCACAGGGTTGTTGTGAGTATAAAATGGAGGGATGGAGATTGCGGTCAACTGCTTCAAGTTCCTATTGGGGAGAAAGGCAGGGGTATACATTAAGTCAATAAATAGATAAATGAAGTCACTTGCTTCAAAGAGGGCCATTTCCAACTAGACAGCTGAGCTGGGTGGATTTTCGGTTTGCAAGGTTGTAGCCAGAAAATTTTGGGTGGTGGGGCATTGGGAAATCAGGGGGTGTGTGGAGAGGGGGCGGGGAAGCAGGGGGAGATCCTGTCAGCAGGCAGGCGAAGAAGAGGAGGGTCTTTCCTTACCTGCCAGCCACCCTCGTTCGCCTCGGCTGCTACAGGAGAGAGCCAGTGTGATTAATATTCAGGGATTCTGCACTCTGTGCTACAGTAGCAGCAGGCCTCACCTGCCCACTACTGTAGCAGAGAGTGCATACTCGCCAAGTATTAATCAGCTGTCCTCCTGCAGTGGCAGAGGCAAACGAGTGCAGACAGCAGGTAATGGGAGGGGCAGCAGGAGTTTTAGGGGGTGTGGGCCATGAGTGAGGGGGCACTGCCCCTAAATGCCCCGCCATGGCTACAGGCCTGGTTCGACCTCCCCACCCTTTAGATTTCATTTGGTCTCTTACAGTGCCATCCTAAACAGAGTCACACCCTTCTAAATCCACTGATATCCATGGGTTTAGAAGGGCGTAACTCTGTTTAGGATTACCTCGACTCTTGTTTAATTCAAACACTTCCTGCTTTTTTTCTATACCCCAAAACAAATGTCCTAAAGAAGAAAGCAAGTTTTTTTTTTAAAACACACACAAAATCCAACTAAATCAGAATTTAAACGCCCTGACCTGGATAGCCCAGGCAAGCCTAATCTCATCGGATCTCAGAAGTCAAGCAGGGCTGACCCTGGCAAGTAATTGGAAGGGAGATCTCCAAGGAATACCAGGGCTGGGAAGCCAAAGGCAGGCTATCAAGCCACTTCTCTGAACGTCCTCCATACCCAGAGGTTGCCATGACTTCCAAGCACGGGCACACACCAGTGTTCCCTCTAAGCTGAGTTAGTGTGAGCTAGCTCACCATTTTTTAGCCTCTGATTCACACATTTTTATTTTAGCTCAGGAAGGATGGCTGCAGGCCAAACTAACTTATGCAGTAGCCAAACGGCTCACTCACGACTTTAATGCCAGTAGCTCACAAAGGAGAAGTTTTGCTCACAAGACTCCACAGCGTAGAGGGAACACTGGACATGCATGCGCACACGCGCAAACACACACGGAAATGCAAAAATACCAAAAATAAATAAATAAATCAAAACTTAAACAATCACGGTGACAGGGTAGTCCTCAAGCAGGAGGGATGGCAGAAACCCCAGAACACACCAAAGAGGGCAGGATTAACCCTTAAAAACTTGGGAGATGTTTCTTTAGAGACGAAAAGCGGCGTCTGGAAGAATGCAACGCTGGCCCGTGCCTCCGGTATCTGTCTCGTGTATTCCATAAGCGGGGTGCCAGCCCTGAAAAAAGACTGGGCACATTCAGATGGAAGCCGGCACTGCTTGGTTGATGCCAGCCCCACTGTGCTGTGTTGGCAAGGAATGACGTACCCGTGCCAATCTTGGCACCGCTCGGATAGACATCAAGGCAGGGTCTCCTGCAGGTGCCAACCTGCAAACAGGAGAAATCAATAGCCGCCCATACACAGTGCCTTCTCCGTGGTGGCCCCCACCTTGCAGAATGGCCTGCTGGAGTAGGTCAGAAAGGTCCCCATTCTCCTGGCTTTCCATGAGCTACACAAAACTGAATTGTTCAAGAGGGCTTTTCTACAACAGGCAATACAGTGTACTAAATGATCTCCAAAGTTACCTGGGCAAATCACTAGGGACGGTGGCCTATGTGACGGTGTGTTGGCTGGCTGAAACTGGGTTCCCACTATGGAAATTTCTCATAATTGCATGTGTCAAGTTAATATTTGTGCTTTGCTTCCGTTTTGGTTTTTTAGACTTCTGGTTGGTTCTACAACCCGAATCTCCATTACACTGTTCTCACGGCCCTTTCTTTACACGCCCAGGGAAATGCTGATCACCACTTTGGGGTCAGGAAGCATTTTTTTTCTCCAGGCCAGTTTGGCTGGAGATCCTGGAGGGGTTTTTTTGTCATCTTCTGGGCGAGGAACAGCAGTCACTGGGTATGTGTGTGGGGGGGAGGTATTTGTGAATTCCGTGCATTGTGCAGGGGGTTGGACTAGATGGCCCCGGAGGTCCCTTTCCAACTCTACGCTTCTATGATTCCATGTCCCATCCCGTCGATTGTACTGACTCACTCTGTGTTAACCTGTCCTGAGTCTGTGTGAGAAAGGGGGACTGTAAATAACGCTAATGAATAAATAAAAGAAAACGAAATATCATCCTTTCCTATGCTGGCTGGTCCCCGGTGATAACGGGCCAGATCCAACCATTCTCTAAGTAGCCTTCCTCCAACGTAATTGGCGCTTCCTCCAACAAAAGAGCCATTGAATTTGGAGGAAGACTCCTTAATTTGGAGAGACTTGAGCCAAAAACGGAAGGATGGCCTGTTGCTGTTTGCCATCGGGCAGCTGACTTAAGGCGACCCCGTAGGGTTTTCAAGGCAAGAGGCTAAAAAAGGTGATTTGCCATTGCCTGTCTCTGTGTAGTAGCTCTGACCTGGATAGCCTAGGCTAGCCCGATCTCGTCAAATCTCGGAAGCTAAGCAGTGTCGGCCCTGGCTAGTATTTGGAAGGGCAACCTCCAAGGAATGCCAGGGTCATGAGGAAGGCAATGGCAAACCACCTCTGAAACGTCTCTTGCCTTAAAAGCAAGCCTAGCTCGCCACCTTGTGGTGCATAATGCTAAAAAAAAAGAGTTGGAACTTGTGGCTGCCAGACAATCTTAGGATCTCCTGGCTATACTACACACACTGGCTTAATGAATTATAATTAAGCAACCCTGGTGTTCCTCGGAGATCTCCCATCCAAATGCTAGCCAGGATGGACCCTGCTTCTGAGGGCTGGAAGGCTACCCAGGTCGAGGCAAAACTAATGTAGAGATACTTTAATAAATAAATAAACTTTGTTCAGTGGAGCGATTGGATAGGGGGTAGGATCCACCCCGACACCCCTGCCAAGGAGGACATCAATCATGGGTGGTCGACTGGCAAAACTGGACTGTTCGACTTGGAGTTCCACCATTCAAATTCCAGATGTGGATTTTGGCTGCCGAAAGCAGCTGCAGGGGGCATGGGGGGTGGGCCCTTAACTGATCCTCCCGTAGTAGGTTTCACCACTTAGAAATCGCTTTTTTAAGTCCTCGAAAGAGAAAAACTGAGAGAAGGGCCTCTGTCTTTTGGAAGGGGTGGTTTTTTTCAAACGGAAATAATAGTGTGGGGAGAGGGAAGAGTTAACCCCTCCTTCCCCAGAGCCGTAGCCCTAGACAGAACCCTCCGCGACTGCTTTTCAGGTCAAATCACACTTCTGGAGTTCCGTTTGCCGAAGCCGAACACCATCGGTAGTCCGAGCCTTCGTCTTCCATCGCAAAAGCAAGCCAGGATCCTGCAGCATCCTCAGGTCTGGCATTTTTGTAGCCGTCAAAGCTTTCGGGCACACAACCGAGGATGCGGGTTCTAGTCCGCGACAGCTTCCGGGGCAATAAATGTGCAGCTCTTTAAGGTACCGCAGGACTCTCGGCTGGCGACACGAAGAGCAGCAGTCCTGCCTTTGCAGCTATTATCCGAGGAGCAGGAAGCAACCACAAAAGAACGATACAGTTGCAGACGCTGGATGAGACTGTGGTGCTCTCCCACACGGCAGTTGTGAGATTGTCAACAACTATATCCCATACTTCCTGCCCCAACAACCTTGGTGTATCTGAAGGGAGTAGAGAGAGAGAGAAATCCTTCTCCTAATAGTCCCAGAACTTATGGTCATTCAAGTAATTTGTTTGGTGGCAGCTTCTGGGGAAGTAGAAGAAAATATTCCTTTGCACGATGTATAATTAACACCAGGGGCTCCATACTGCACACATGGAACCTCCATGTTCAGAGGCAGTATACCTCTGAATGCCAAACGCTGGGGACAAATGGGAGAAGGTGGTTCTCTCTAGGCCTCATTTGTGAGATTTCAGGTGTATCTTGCTAGCCACTGTTGGACTTGATGGACACTTGACCCAATCCTGCAGAGCTTTCCTTGGGTTCTTAAAGCAACAGCCAGTCAGTGCAGTTTGAAACCCCAACCTCACACAAGCAACACGGCGCAAACAACCACAGCATAAGCACCATCCCCTCTGCCTGGGTTGCTGATCCACACAACCATCGCACTCCCTTCCCTGTCGATACCAACAGCCATGCCAAAAAGGCCAGGAATGACATCTGCTCCAAAACCAGTCTAATCATTAGTCACGTCATGTCAATACCCACAATGCCACTCCTGATGGGGCCAGCTCCATCCATCTCAGAAGCCCACAAGCTCGCGATGATCCCCATAACTTCCAACATCACCCTCCACACGCACACAGAAACCAAAGCTAGTACTGGTGGGATTAGCTGGCCATCAGAGACGGAATGATGGAGTCGGTGGGGCCCCTCAGTGGGGAAGAGGAGGCACCAGAGAAAAGGGCTTCACCCCACGGACTCCGGCTACACAGCACATCTTTCCCTGGAAATAAGTCCCACCGAGTTCCATGGGGCTTATTCCCAGGTACGCCTGGGGAGATCTGCAGATTTGCTCTCCAGCATGGCCCTTGTGCATCCCTCTCTCTGTGTGTGCGTCTCACCTTAAGGTGATTTCCGTCGCTTTGAGTGAGTGCATCTATGGCTCTATAAATATTCTGGTCATCATCGCCGACACAATTACCCATCGTCACCTCTGTCACCTTCTCCCAGCCCCCCCCTTCCTCCAATATTACACAACTCCCCTCCCCATTCCCCCCTCTATTTATCCCCACGCAAGATAAGGGTATCCGCCCAGCAATGAACATACATACAAACCTTTCATTCATCGGACCTTCGTCTCTCTCGACACACGTCCGCCCGTCCAACCCAGCGCGCGCACACACACATCTAACCCTCCTGTTCCTCTCCAGCACTAGACAGTGCGCTCAGTGTTCCTCCACTGCACATCCATCCCCTTTGCAGATCTTTCCCCGGCTTGCTCTTAGCCTCATCTTCCCCACCACCACCACCCCGTGGCAGGCACCAGAGTGCCAATTCACGATGCGAGTGCGGTCCCCAAATCCACGGAGAAGGGTTTGGCGAAAAGGAGCGGCGGAGAGAGGACGGGCGCCCCCCGAAAGAGAGCGCGAGAGAGCCAGCCAGCCAGCCGGATGCTCGCCCAGAGGTGCCAAAATTATTTGTGCATTCACACAGCACGCCTGCAGTTGTTGTGACACTTCGTCGGGGGAGGAAGGGGGGGAGAGATCTAGGTTTCCGCGGCTGGCATCCGTGAGACTGAAACGGTGCATCCCTGCGGGATGGGCACGGGAAAGGGGGGGGAGAGCTGGCTAGGCTTGGGACACCCCCCGAAGTGAAACCGAGCACCTTGGCCAAACAAGGTACCCCACGGCCACGAACCCGTGCCACCACGGAACGGCGCGCCAAGCCACGTCCCAATCGCGGCACGCAGAGGGGGCGCAGAGGGGGCAAGCGGGGGGGTGGGGGTGCCCCGGCCAGGGCGCAAGCAACGCACCCGGTCGGGTCTGCCCCGTGGCGTGCGCACAGCCGCACACACGCGCGCACACCCAGGCACCCAGGTACGCATTGGGTATTCCGTCCGCGCGCTGCCTGGCTCCCCCAACCCAGCCCCCCGGGCAGCGCCAGCGCCGGACTGCGGTACCTTGCGAGAGGAACATCACGGCGAGCTGGTGGAGCACCTGGAGGAGCGCGATGCAGTTCATGGCTCTGCCTGGTCGCCTCGAGCGCGGCGGGGCCGGGGAGGAAGCTGCGGCGGCGGGGAGAGCGCGAGCGAGAGCCGGGGAGCGATGGAGGGAGATACCGCCTGCCTCTCGCCGCCAACCCACCAGCCCTGCTGCATCTCATAAGGCGGGCGGGGGGGGGGGGAGGATTGTGGAGGCGAGCGGGGAGGGGGAGCGCCAGAAAGGGGGGGGGGGTTGAGAGCGCTGATAGACAGCCGGGCAGAGATGTGGGCGGCACCCGAGAGGGCCAATCCGGGGACGGGTTGGCCCGGGAAGGGGCCGGCTATGCAAATCGGACAGAAGGGGTCTCGCCAATGGCGGGGGAGGAGAGGAGGCTGGTGGGCGGGGCCGAGGGCAGAGGGGGAGAGCTGATTTATGAGGGGTTCTTTGTTACTGCAGCGAGGCTGGGGGAGAGGAGGAGAGGGGGAAGGAAGTAGAACGGGTCTCCCCCCACACACCTCTGCACATGACCAGGGAAGCCCAGAGAGATCCCGGCGAGGCTCGCTCCTTCCCTGCCCCCCCACTCCTTAGGTCACCCCCCCTCCCAGGTGATCATCCGTTGTGGGTCCACGGGGATGGAGAAGGAGGGAGGTTGAAGCCTATGCAATTTCTCCCCCCCACCCCAGTCCCCAACTCCAAAGTCTCTCCTCCTCTTCTTCTTCTTCCCCCTCCCCGGCTTAATTTCAAAGCTCCCTCCCCCCCAATCAGAGCACATTGTTTTTCTTCCCGGGAGCGATCCCCTCTCCATTCTAGGAACTCCCCCCCCCCCACCCAAAAAAAATCAATTCTTGCTCCTTCATCCCGTTCACTTGCCCCGGAGCCGCGCTTTTTGATCGTAGGCTGCAGCTGTTCAGTGACTCTCTGCACATGCTCAAGGGCGCTGTTTGTAGAAATCGCTGCGGGGTGAAAGTCAGGGCGAGAGCCGCAGAGTCCCCTCCTCTGGGCCGCTGGACAGGAGGGTAAAATGAGACACACACAGCCCTCCTTCATCCGATATGTATGATCTCATGGGGGGGGAGGCCATATCAGGGAAATCATTTAAAAAGTCTGCACCGCTCTATGCCAGCCACGCCCCCGAAATTTATTTTCTCCTTTCCCTCCCGCCAAATTTTGAGATCTGATCCAAAGAATTCACCCTGCCTACTGGGTAAAGAGTCCGAGACCAGAGCTCTGGTTCAAATGCCGCCCTGCCTCTAACTCTTTCTTTCACTGAACCCCTTCCAATTGCGATTCCTGGTGGACCCCGGGAGGACAGTGTGGGTTTGCTGGTTGGAGTGTCTGACAAGGTTCTTGGAGACCCAGGTTCGAATCCCCACTCAGCCATGGAAGCCTGCTGGGTGACCTGGGGTCAGCTGCAGATGCTCAGCCTAACCTACCTCACAGGAGTGTTGTGAGGGTAAAATGGAGGAGAGGAGACCCTGAGCCATTTTGGGTCTCCTTTGGGGAGAAAGGCGGGGAATAAATGAAGCAAAAGAATTTGGGGGGGGGAGCCTGGAGAGGGCAAGATCTGGGGAGGGGAGGGACCTCCGTTGTAACATGCTGACATAGAGTCCACCCTCCAAAGCAGCCGTTTTCTCCAGGGGGTCCGATTTCTGTAGAATGGAGATCAGCTATAAAAGCAAGAGATCTCCAGGCCCCACCTGGAGGTTGGCAACATTACTTCTCCATCCTCTGGAAGAATATTTATCTATAATTCATTTTTCGCCTGTCCTTTCTCCCAGGAGCCCAGACTGCTTGTGTCATTCTCCTCTGCCCCGCTCCCGAGTCTTAATTTGTATCCTCACAACGACCCTGTGAGGTAGTTTGTGCTGAGAATGTGTGACTGACGCAAAGTCACCCACTGAGCCTCCGTGGCCGTGTGGGAATTCGAACCGGGATCTCCCAGATCCTAGTCTGATACTGGAATCTCACAACACTGTCACTTAATCCCCAGCACCCCTGTTGCCTTTCAAACCCCCATCTGTGAACAGGGCTCAATTTTGGAGCCATTTGTTTATTTAGGGAGGGGGCAGGGGGCTAAAGTGGTTCAAGATGGAACATGGATAGGGGTCTGGAGGCCAAGTCCTATGAGGAAAGGCTGAAGGAGCTGGGTATGCTGAGCCTGGAGAGGAGATGACTGAGAGACGATATGACCACCATCTTTAAGTACTTGAAGGGCTGTCATAGAGAGGAGGGTGCGGAGTTGTTTTCTGTTGGCCCAGAAGCTCAGACCAGAACCATTGGGTTGAAATTAAATCAAAAGAGTTTTCGGCTAAACGTTAGGAAGAACTTCCTGACTGTTAGAGCGGTTCCTCAGTGGGACAGGCTTCCTCGGGAGGTGGTGGGCTCTCCTCCTTTGGAGGTTTTCAAGCAGAGGCTAGATGGCCGTCTGACAGCAATGCCGATCGGGTGGACTTAGTCAGATCCTGAGAGGGAAGGCAGGAAGGGTCGCATCAATGCTTAGTTCTTGTGGCCCTTTCTTATATGCCCGTGGAAATGCTGATCGCCACTTTGGGGGTCAGAAAGCAATTTTTCTCCAGGCCGGTTTGGCCACGGATCAAGCAAGCATGTGTAGTGCTCCCAAGCTCGGTCCACTGAGCATGTGTAGTGCTCCCAAGCTCAGTCCACTGAGCATGTGTAGTGCTCCCAAGCAAGCCACACCTGAGGCTGAGGACAGAGGCTTGCAGGACACGGGAAAAGATGTTCTCGGGAACTGGACTCCTCATTTTCACTATGGCCACTAGCAGTTGGTCTATTAATCCATGGAATCCCCCTACAAAGGTGTAATGTATCCATCTACGGCCACGTGTGAGGCGAGGTCTCCACACGGTCAGGCGAGGCACCCGAGCTTCACTCCCAGAGACAATGGCCAAGCAGATCCTAGTCCCAAGCCTATCATGAGTGTGATAATCTTCCTTTATTTGGCTCCCTTAACCCCCCAGGTAAAAATATCCTGCATGAGAAACATGCCACGCTCCTTTCCACCCATGTGCCTAGCCAGGGCTTTTTGGGTAGAAAAAGCCCAGCAGGAACTCATTAGCATAATAGGCCACACCTAGCAGCAGAAACTCATTAGCATATTAGGCCATCTCTGTGTTGCCAGAAGTGTGGTCATCCAGCCATACCCATCTTTTGCTTCTTATTCTGTTTACCTTGCTTGTTGTCAAAACCCAGGGCTTTTTTTGTAGCGGGAACTCCTTTGCATGTTAGGCCACGCACCCCTAATGTGGCCAATCCTAATGAGTTCCTGCTGTTGGGTGTGGCCTATTATGCTAATGAGTTCCTGCTGGGTGTGGCCAACTCGGGAGCCAGCCGGAACTCCGTTCCTGTGCGTTCCTGCGCCAAAATAGCCCTGTGCCTAGCCATGGTGAGACCGTGCCCACCGCACCGGGACCATAGCCAAGGAGCAAGACTCAGAGTTGGCAAGGGGGGGGGCTAGCTTGTGGCGCCTGGCGTTTCTGGAAGGTCTCCAGGCCCCGCTGGGAGGTTGGCATCCCCTGGGGGCGCCACAAGCCTGGCCTCGCCTAGGGCGCAGGAACACCTTGGGCCGGCCCTGAGAGTTGCCAACCCCCAGGTGGGGCCTGGAGCTCTCACAGAATTATGCCTGATCTTCCAGACTACGGAGATCAGTTCCTCTGGAGAAAACGGCAGCTTTGGAGGGTGGACTCTCTATGGCATCACATCTCTCCTGAGATCCCTTCCCCTTCCCAAACCCTGCCCTCCTCAGGCTCCACCCCTAAATCACCAGGAATCTCCAGACCCAGAGCTGGCAACTCTGAGTGTACCCTTTTGCCATTCTGAATGCTGGAATCAAACACAGCCACTAAAGGCTGGGGGAGACGCAAGAAAATTGATACCCAGAATTAAACTTTGTTGGTCTTGAAGGTGCCACTAGACTTTTTAAAAGGGATCTGTTTGGTCCTGGACATTTGTGTGTGGGAGTGGGGGCGGATTAAATAATGAAATGGACTTGAGACTAAAGGGTTAACTCCTATGGTTTCCAGCCTCCAGGTGGATCCTGGAGATCTCCCGGAATTCCAACTGATCTCCAGACAACAGAGATCAGTTCCCCTGGAGAAAATGGCAGCTTTGAAGGGTGGAATCCGTGGCATTGTACCCTGCTGAGGTCCCCGTCCTCCCCATCTCTGTCCTCCACACCCCTCCCTCCAAATCCCCAGGCATTTCCCAACCTGGAGATGGCAACCCTAATCATCCCCCCATCCCCGCTGCCCTTCTTGTTTGATTCAATTACTGTCTCTCCCCCCACACACACCACAAACACACCAAGCCGCAATTAACAATTTTCAAAACTCCACAGGAGGCCTGTTCGCGGGACTCCCGTGGGGATGTCTCATTTGACCCTCAGCAAACTAGAACAGACGCCGCCGGGAGATCCAGGCGCAAAGCCGGCACAATTCTTTTAAAATTGGTCAATAGCGGCTGGGGAAGGGCCCGATTCAGAACACGGAGGGGTCCAGGCCTCAAATGTTCTCCCGCCAAGCTGCAGTTTGCTCTCTAGCACATGCAAATTAGGAATATGCTTTCCCCCAGTGGAAAGCAACGGGGAGCAATTGAGATTGGGGGGCAGGGCCGGCTCCCGGTTTTTTTGCACACTAGGCGAGGCTAACAATAATCTGTGTTAGATCCAGGTGGGCAGCTGGGTTCGTCTGAAGCCGGAGAACAAAGTCGGAGTCCAGGGGCGCCTTTAAGTATCTGAAGAAGAGTGCCTGCACAGGTAAGCTCCTACCTCGACTAAAACTTGGTTGCTCTTTAAGGTGCCGTCGGACTCCAACTTTGTTCTGAGAGTGGAGAGTGGAGTGCTCAGGGCAGACTTAACATGGGCTCCCCATCTGGACCTATCTGCAACCCGAAGGTGTCTGTTGTGGGGAGGGGAAGGGGAAGGAGTCTTTAAGCTGCTCTGAGACTCCTTTGGGTAGTGAAGGGCAGGGTATAAATCCAATCCCCTCTTCTTCTTCTTCTTCTTCTTCTTCTTCTTCTTCTTCTTCTTCTTCTTCTTCTTCTTCTTCTTCTTCTTCTTCTTCTTCTTCCTCTTCCTCTTCCTCCTCTTCTTCTTCTTCCTCTTCTTCTTCTTCCTCTTCCTCTTCCTCTTCTTCATTGCCTTGAGCATAGATGCTCTACCAGTCAGGTGATTTGTTTTTATAATAAAACAGGACTATCACATTGATCACATTTGGCTGATTTCAGGCTGTGAGAGATGAACTGATTGATTGAACACTGATGACATCTCCATAAGGGGCATGGTTCCATGCTCCCATTTCTTGGTACCTGTGAAGTTAGTAAACAAATGTTTGCCCTGGGATCGATACTTCCTTCCTTCCTCCTTCCTTCCTCCTTCCTTCCTCCCTCCCTCCCTCCTCCCTCCCTCCCTTCCTCCTTCCTTCCTCCTTCCTCCTTCCTCCTTCCTTCCTCCTTCCTCCTTCCTTCCTCCCTTCCTCCCTCCCTCCCTCCCTCCCTTCCTTCCTGAAGCCAAGGCTGCAACCTGACTCCATCGTTTCACACAGGATGCTTACAGAACTAAGGCTGTAAGATCCATGGCTGGAGCCATCTTTTCTTCTCCTTCTGCCTTGTGTTTTTTTTTTTTTTAATCTGGAGAACCTGAAAGCTTGCATGCTTTTTGGCTGGTCCTCAGCTCTGGGTACCACCAAAAATGTTTAGAATCAACCCACTGAAAATCCAGATTCTCTCCCCGAATCACTTGCTAGCTGACTGATACTCACGTGAACCCTGCCAGTTTATTCACTATAAAGCTTTAAGAAAGCACACTATCAAACTGTCATTTTGTGTGCCCATGGCGGGGAGGCGCGGCAGGCCCCCTGAGGAGTGGTGCAGGTGCGCATGAGGCCGGGGGATGGTGGCAGTGGGTGGGCGGGCCGTCGAGGCTGTGGCGCTTCTCGGGCGCCTGCTCGCTGCATAACCTGCAGCACGTCCTGGCGGAGGGGGCACGCTGGTGGCGGCGGGGGCTGTGGGTGCTGGCCTTGGCGGGCATGCTGGGACTGCTGGCACTGGTGGGTACTGAACGGCTGGCCTTCTTCTCCCGCTCCCCGCATGTCACCAAGGTGGATGAGGTGGCAGCGGCCGAGTTGACCTTCCCGGCCGTCACCCTCTGCAACCTGAACGCCCTCTGCCTCTCGCACCTGACGCGCAACTACCTCTTCCACGTTGGCCAGCTCCTGGCCCTGCTGGATGTGCACTGCCACCTCAGCCATGCCGCCGACCCATGCACACTGGCCGCCCTGTGCCACAAGGCCGACTTCAGGGGCTTCTGCACCCACCCCTTCGACATGGCCGACTTCTACGACTGCACCTCAATGACATGCTCTGGTGCTGTGCCTTCCGTGGGCCCCCCTGCGGCGCCTTCTGGGCATGCCTCGGGCTGGCTGGAGAGCTGGGAGGGCGGCCTCAGGCCAGGTGGCAGGAGGGTCCTCTGCAGGAGACACACAATGTGCCCGACTCAGCTGCCCTCCAGTGACTGCAGGCCAGGGCTTGCTCAACTGTGCCCCTTTCCAGCTCCCTGGGATCGTTGACTTGCCCACTGGCCCGATGGGGGGGGGGGCAACCGCTGCGTTCCTCAGGTTCGGCCAGGTTCCCGTGGCAGGCCGTGCCTGCCCACCCACAGGGTCCCGCCGGCACGTGGCTCCTCCTCCTCCCCAGGCAGCCCAGCCAGGCAGCGGATTCTCCACATCGGGAATCGGGGGAGAGAAGAGGCGGCAGCGGCCAGGGTGGTGGCAGTGGCTACGGCGCGTGGTGCAAGGTTTTGGCAGGGGGGGCTTTTGGTGGGGGGGGGCTCAGTTCGGTGCCCCCATGATGGTCCCGCCCTAGCTATGCCTCGAGAAAGCCCCTGGTGCGTTTTTCACCTCTGCCAGGAACTCACCAGGTGGGCGTCCCTGCCCCTACCT
The DNA here is from genome assembly GCA_029375565.1 of Gekko gecko. Lineage (NCBI taxonomy): Eukaryota > Metazoa > Chordata > Lepidosauria > Squamata > Gekkonidae > Gekko > Gekko gecko. The sequence goes on from JAPDNY010000005.1 coordinate 220,255,488, forward strand.
GCAATATGGGCACAGTCTCCCTCACAAGGGTGTCGTAAATTTGATGGCAAGCTGTGGATCCGTGAGACCCTTCGAAGAGCCGGAAGCGCTTTAGAAACGCTAAGCGGCGTTAAAGGTAAAGTGTCACCCCGAGCGGCCGTATTTCACGTGAGGCTTTTCATTTTTGAGCCCAGTCTCACACAAAAATGTGCAGTTCCGGGGAAATAATAATAATAAAAAAACCCACGTAGTTCCAAGAGAACAATTCCACTGTCCAAACATTCAGATCTTCTGTATTAGCACTGTCCATTTTATTTAACAGATTTACGGATGCCGTGCCCTGGATGACCCAGGCTCGCCTGAAATGGCCAGATCTCGGACGTCAAGGAGGGTCAACTCTGGCTGGTGTTTAGCTGGGAGGCCCTCAAGGAAGGCCAGAGTTGCTATACAAAGGCAGACAAATGGCAAAACACCCCAGTTTGCTTCTGCTCTGCCCTGGATGGCCCAGGCTAGCCTGATCTCGTCAGATCTCGTAAGCTAAGCAGGGTCGGCCCTGGTTAGTACTCAGATGAGAGACCTCCGAGAGACTCCAGGGGTGCTACACAGAGGCAGGCAACAGGAAACCGGCTCTGAACATCTCTGGGCTCGGAGACGGTCAGGGGTCACCGGAAGTCAGCTGTGACTTGATAGCAAAAAGCAAAACAGAATTGACAGCACCCCTTAATAAATAAACACGCTCCCCGGCACTAATGCGCTGCACTGGAGTTGAATTTCCCATTCCCAAGATTTTCTCTCGCTCTTTAAATGTCACCGGATGCGGCTGCGAGCGACAGGGCATGTTTGCACACCGGCAAGGGGAAATGCACAGGTGTGTTGCCACGTCATGCCGCTGTGTTTGCAAATGATAATCGTGTTCCGCTGCGCAGTTCCGAAATGTTCCTTTTAAAATAGTCCTCGCGCAGACGCAGGCTCCGAGGCGAGCGGGAGACCGAGTCTTGAGTCTGACATGGGTTTGAGGGCTGAATCCCAGCATCCTTCTGTTTGCGTGGGATTCTGGGATGTGCTTCCCAGATTGCACTCTAGTTCACTGGCTGATGCCTCTAAAATTGTCGCTGTGCTAAATAACCCTTACGGGTTGCAGTTTCAGGAAGGCAGGAGAGCTCCCAGGAGACCCAGGCCTTCAACCCTGCATCAAAAACCTTCTTTCCCCCTCTCTATTTCCATTTAAAGTTGCCACTTTTAAAAATAGTCTTGGACTTTTCTATTATTGAGACTCAGAAATATAGAAGAAGAAAAGACTGGATTTATACCCCTCCCCTCACTACCCAAAAGGAGTCTCAGAGTGGCTTACAATCCCTTCCCCTTCCCCTCCCCACAACAGACACCCTGTGGGATAGGTGGGGCTGAGAGAGCTCTTTCGAGGACTGCCCTTGAGAGAACAGCTCTGAGAGAACTTGTGACTGATCTAGGTCACACCAATGGAGGAGGAGTGGGGAATCAAACCCAGTTCTCCCAGTTTAGAGTCCACACTCTCAAACAGGTAAATATGCATTTAGATCATTTATACCAAGGGTTTCCAAATCCTGCTTGGGAAATACCTGGAGATTGGGGAGGGTGGAGTCTGGTGTGGGTGGGGTTTGGAGAGGGAGGGGCCTCAGCAGGGTATAAAGCCGTTGAGTCCCCCCTCTGAAGCAGCCAGTTTCTCCAGGGGATCTGATCTCTGCCATCTGGAGATCTGTTGTAATTCCCAGGAGATCTCCAGGCCCTCACCTGGAGGTTGGCAATCCTGTTCTATACCCCTTCCCTCAAGAAGGACCCTAAGTGGCTTTCGATCATGGTCCTCAACATTCTTGGCCTGGTGACCCACAAGTCCGAATCTAATTGGTCTGGTGCCCCACTTAAAAAAAAAACAGAGCCAGTCAATAAAACTACCAAAGCCTGGGGGCCCACTTTCACAGGCTTCCTGACCCACTTTTTGGGTCGGGGACCCACAGGTCGATAGACACTGGCTTGTGACATTGTTCTCTCTGTGTCCTCCCAGTGACCCTGTGAGTAGGTTACCCGCTCCGAGTCAGAAAATTCCTGGATATCTGGAGGTGGAGACGGGGGGGGGGAGGTGAGACCTCAGTTTGGTGCAGTGGTTAAGAGTGGCAGACTTGAATCTGGAGAGCCGGGACTGATTCCCCACGCCTCCTCCACATGAAGCCTGCTGGGTGACCCTGGGCCAGTCACAAGTTCTCTCAGAGCTCTCTCAGCCCTCGAAGTATGGTCTCCCGTAGTTCAATATATAACTGGAAAAGATGTACTTCCAAAACATACATTGTATCGAGATATGTTATTTCTTTCACAGACCTCTGGTTTCTTTGTAGATAATCAATAGATATGAAAATGTTATTTTTTTTTTTTACTGTCTAGAGGTTTTGTATATATAGGTTTTTTTGTTTTTTTTAAATAAAGTTATTTTGTGAGCGGCGGCCCTCCAACGGTCTGAGGGACAGTGAACTGGCCCCCTGTTTAAAAAGTTTGAGGACCCCTGATCTAAATACTGGCATTACTGAGAGCTGGTGATGACACACAGGCTAGACTGGGGTAAAAATATTTTTATCTATCTGTCTGTCTGTCTGTCTGTCTGTCTATCTACCTACCTACCTACCTACCTATCTAGCAACCTTCTTTTCCTGGGATGTCTGTCCGTCTGTCCGTCTGTCCGTCTGTCCGTCTCGTCCGTCCATCCATCCATCCATCCATCCATCCATCCATCCATCCATCCATCCATCCATCTATCTATCTATCTATCTATCTATCTATCTATCTATCTATCTATCTATCTATCTATCTATCTATCTATCTATCTATCTATCTATCTATCTGGCAACCCTTTTCCTGGGATGTCTGTCTGTCTATTGAATATCTATCAATCATATCTCTGTCTGGCAACCCTCTTTTCCTAGGATGTCTGTCTGTCTGTCTATCTGGCAACCTTCTTTTCCTGGGATGTCCATCTGCCTGCCTGCCTGCCTGCCTGCCTGCCTGCCTGCCTGCCTGCCTGCCTGCCTGCCTGCCTGTCTATCTATCTGTCTGGCAACCCTTTTCCTGGGATGTCTGTCTGTCTGTCTGTCTGTCTGTCTGTCTGTCCGTCCATCCATCTGGCAACCTTCTTTTCCTGGGATGTCTGTCTGTCTATCTGTCTGTCTATCTATCTGGCAACCCTTTTCCTGGGATGTCTGTCTGTCTATCGAATATCTATCAATCATATGTCTGTCTGACAACCCTCTTTTCCTAGGATGTCTGTCTGTCTGTCTGTCTGTCTATCATCTATCTATCTAATCTATATATCTGGCAACCTTCTTTTCCTGGGATGTCCGTCCATCCATCCATCCATCCATCCATCCATCCATCCATCCATCTATCTATCTATCTATCTATCTATCTATCTATCTATCTATCTATCTATCTATCTATCTATCTATCTATCTATCTATCATCTGTCCATCCATCAATCCATCAATCCATCTATCATCTGTCTGTCTGGCAACCCTCTTTTCCTCGGATATCTGTCCGTCTATCTCTGTCACCTACCTATCTAATCTCTCTGCCTGGCAGCCCTCTTTTCCTGGGACGTTGAAGGCCAGCTGAAAGCCCCTGAGCCCATTTCTCCCACTGCCCCAGGACTGACAGCCACCTTCCACCCTTCCGTGGCACAGCGCCCCGTAGTGTGGACACGGCAGGCTGGTGTGGGGCAGCGCATGACTCTGAGGACAGCGCCACCTACCGCAGCCAGCTCACGTTCATTTTGACACAGTCTCGGTCCCAGAAACGCTGATGCTGGCGAGCCGGTGATGGATGCTAATTACCAGGGGTTTAATTGGTCCTCTTTACACCATTAGCTACGAAGCACTCAGCTTCTGGGATAGGGAGAGGATCATTAATATGAGCAATTCCCAAGGAGCCGGTTGGGAAGGGTGAGGGGGGGGAGAGAGATGGGTTCTCTTTCCATTCTCTCCGCTTCATTTGCTCCGTCTACCTGCGCCAGCCCTTATTCCCACGGCATCCTTCTTTAAGGATGATTGCCAACTTTTTTTTATAACTTAAAACTGCTGTATGCCCAAAAGGAAATTCAACAGGTGACGCTTCCCCTGCCAGGTAAAAAAAAAAAAAAAAGCTTCACCTGTTGAATATCTGCTAGCCCACAGCTGTGGGACACACAGCAGCCTTGCCAAGAGGGAGAAAAAAGTTAAGTAATCTTACTGTGGTACCTTAAGGAATAGAAGATTGATCGTGGCTTTACTCTTCATGGGCTTTGTCAGAGGTATGGCGGATATATTATGGCAAAAGAAGGGTGCTACATGTCCCCACAGTTCCCAGTTCAGGGAGACTGTGAAACGATCTGGTTTATGGTTGCCAACTGACAGCCTGGCCTATTCTTGTGCCTCTGAGTCAGGGGTCCCCAAAATGGTGTCCATAGATGCCATGACATCCGCTGACACCTTTTCTGGGGCCTGTCATGTCTTTTTAGGAAGTGGGCGAGGCCAGGTAGGGCTTTCATCCAGCAAGGCTTCCGATTGGCCACTGGAGATTTGATTGGCGGTGCGGATTTTTTTAGAATGTTGCTTTGGCGGCAGCGGCCGCCACAGCACAAGGATCGTCACTGTATGCAGTTAAGCTGTAGCAATCATTTCGTGGCTGGCCCCGCCTCCCGCAGCAGCCATTTCGTGGCTGCACCCACCATGCCGTGTCAGAATCCCAAAGGTGCCCGCAGGCTCAAAAAGCTTGGGGACCCCTGCTCTAAGTACAGCTTGATTGGCAGAAATTTATTATGTATTATTTATTAAATTCAGTTTCTCAACCACCCTCTGCTGTGGAACAGGGCTCAGGGCAGTGTGCATACCTAAAAACAACATTCATCCACTAAATTCATAGTTAAAACAATAAAAATGCAATAATTAATCTAATTAGACGACACTAAAACTTCCAGTTGTGCCAAGAGGCGATAGGAGTGCTGGCCAGATGGACACCGTTGTCATCAATCAAATGCCTGGCGGAACATCTCTGCCTTACAGGCCCTGCAGAACTGCATTCAGTCCCACATGGCAAGATGTTACTCGGCAGAGAGTTCCACCAGGTTGGGGCCAGGGCAGAAAAGGCCCTGACTCTGGTTGAGGAAAGCCGGGGGGTTTTGGAGCGCGGACTCTAATCTGGGAGAACCAGGTTTGATTCCCCACTCCTCCATTTGCAGTTGCTGGTGTGACCTTGGGTCAGTCACAGTTCTCTCAGAGCCGTTCTCTCAAGAGCAGTCCCAGGAAGATCTCTCTCAGCCCCACCTACCTCACAGAGCGTCTGTTGTGGGGAGGGGAAGGGAAAGGAGATTGTAAGCTGCTCTGAGACTCCTTCAAGTAGTGAAGGGTGGGGTATAAATCCATTCTCCTCCTCCTTTTTCTTCTCGGGCCGGGGACCACCAGTAAGTTCTTACCTTCTGAGCTCAATGCTCTTCAGGGGATGTATGCTGGTCCCAGACCGTTAAGGGCCGTAGAGGCCAAAACCTTGAACCTGATCCAGTACTTCACCCGGAGCCAGTGCAGTGATGCTTTTTTTCATGGCCTGGAGATCACATTATCGCCTGCAGTGCTCCCTCTAAGCTGCGGAGTCTTGTGAGCCACAATTCTGCTTTGTGAGTCACTGGCATTAAAGTTGTGAGTGAGTGATTGGGCTACTGCATAAGTTAGTTCACTCTGGAGCCATCCTTCCTGAGCTAGGACCAAAATTTGTGAGCCAGAGGCTAAAAAACCGTGAGCTAGCTCACACTAACTCAGCTTAGAGGGCACACTGCCTGCCACTATCTGGCTGACCAGGCAACGTCCTGTTAGAGGCCCAGAGACAGACTGCAAAAAAGTTGGTCACCCTTGCGTAAACCTCATTTGCTGGGTGTCCCACCAAGCGACGACTTGCGTGGGTGAATGAGCTGCCACAGAATCAACGCCAGCCCTAGAACTTCCATGGCACTCTGTATCTCATTCATAGGCATTTCTTTTCTGGCAAGTCAGCGCACGCATTCACCTGCCAATCATCCAGTGGGGGGAAGTCAGGTGATAACAATGCCAGGGATGAAAACCTATTAATTAATTTCCACTCGCAGCATCCACTTATCCCAACAGCATACAAGCATTTCTCTCTCAGGCCCCCGACTGAGGTCTTCCCTCTAGAGAAACTTGAGTGTTGGGTTTTTTTTTCCTACCCTTCGCTTCCCTTCAATGTAGCTGCACTTTTTGCCAGTGTTCTGCAACTGCCCCTCCCCTTCAGCTGTTAGAATGTCGGTGAACATTCCAGGGCAGCACGTCAGCTTAACCAGTGATTGAGAGGGCAGGAATTGTCATGGGAGCTACCCAGCTTTTAACTTCTTACGTATTAGGCATTTTCTTAACATTTTCTTAAAGATCTCATCAGATGAGGAACGCTCCCAGCATGCTTTCTCCAGAAATCTACTTTGTTAGCAGAAATTCAGCTGGCGGTGCTTCTTCTGACATGGGAAGACCTGGTGGGAAAATCTTCTCCAGTTAAATCTCGATGAGACCAGTGGCTGCTAAAGCACAGGAATGGGCCTGATTTAAAAACATGGCAACATTAAAGCAAGATGGACAGTGGCATATTGTCCCTTAGCATCATTTGCAATGACATTTTTGTTCCACTTTCTGTAAATTATTTGGATGAGCACATTTGACGGATTATTTGCACCTTTTTTGAACTGAGGAAAGGGGGGTGCACCCCAAGAATCCTCCACTCTGTAAGGTTGACCCCCAGAAGGGGTGCCTCTCTCTCTTGAAAAGCTCGAGGTATGTATTTCTAAGTTTGGCAAAAGTGGGTTGCAGAGATGTTCTTCTCTGCCTGGGAAAAATATGCCCTGGAATAAAGTGAATGTGTGTTCAGATCCCCTTTGCCAACTTCAGAGTGTCTGTCTTCTTTGTAGGGTTGCCAACCTCCAGATGGGGTCTGGAGATCTCCCAGAATTACAACTGATCTCCAGATGACAGAGATCAGTTCCCCTGGAGAACGTGGCTGCTTTGGAGGGTGAAATCTGTGACATTGTATCCCGCTGAGGTACCTCCCCTCCCCAAACCCTGACCTCCCTGGGCTCCACCCACAAATCTCCAGAAAGTTCCCAACTTGGCATTGGCAACCCTGCATCATTGTCCTCATAATGTCTTAAAAACTAGCAAAATTTTGTTAGTCTTTAAGGTGCTACCGGACTCTTGCTCTTTTCTACTGCTACAGAGAGATACAGCTGCCCGTCATTATGTCTGTCTGTCTTCACCTTTAGGACATCTGTCTTCACCCATGTTATCTGCGAGCACTTAAAGAGACAAGCACCCATTCCAGGCAACAACATAGCAATGTGCCTCCAAACTCCATTTGACTCCCATTTTCTGCCTGGAGAGGAATCCAGGACTTTTGGGGCTGCAGAGCAAAAAAAGGCCCAGAGGATGACGCTTCCAGTCCACCATACGCTGAACGTGGAACATCTGTGACAAACGCAGCAGGTCAAGGAGTCAAATTCCACAGATAGATTTAATAAAGGGGTTGGGGAATTTTATGACTGCTAATAACATCTGTTGCTATAGCAATGAGGCTAATGATAGGGACGTTGTAATCGAATTTCATGCTTCAGTGCTAGATGGGGGCCATGGGTCTGATCTGTTGGGGCCAAGGCGAGCGTACCAGGTTTGGTGGAGCCATTTGGTCCAGTAGGCAACATCAGAGGGGGTGGAAATAGATGACAAGGGAGATGCCCAAAGCAGCAGGGAAAAAATGTACATGACAAATCGGAGCTGCTGGCTCATTGCTTTGATTCAACAGCAGGAGAAAAAGTTGCATGCAGGTCTCTGTCCTCAGGCTGTTGCTCCTGAGTTCAGTATTTCCCCACACTTGCAAATTCTGGAGTAGGCGTCCTTTGCAAGACCTGAGCGGTCAGCAGTCTAGCGGCTCAGGTTCAGCAAAGTTGATCTCCGTTAAAGCCCCTTTCAGACATTCAAAAATGATTACATAAAAAAAAGATATTATTCCATCCTTCAACTAGGCTCTTATGCTTTCCCAACATAATGGATGGTAGACAGGAAGCTGGAGGAGAAAGGTGAGTCAAGATGCCATTTATGTGTGTGAAAAGTGTCATCAAGTCACAGACAAATTACAGCGACCCCAGCAAGGGGCTTCCAAGGTGAGTGAGAAACAGAGGTGGTTTGCCATTGCCTTCCTCTGCAGAGTTTTCCTTGGTGGTCTCCCATTCAAGTACTGACGTTGCTTAGCTTCTGCGAGCTGACGAGATTGGTTTATATTGCACCGTTTTCCTTCTGCAAGTTGCTATTCACGGCTTTGCGAATGGCTCAGGATGAGCTCTCCAGTGCAGGTCGACACTAGCCAAATTGAGGGTCCTGCGTTCGGATCCCATTATAGGAATGGGTCTCATCTAGGTTGCCAGGTCCCCCCCTGGCCACCGGCAGCGGATGGGGGGTAGGGTTGCCAGATCCGAGTTGGTAAACTCCCGGAGATTTGGGGATGGAGCCTGGGGACGACAGGGACCTGAGCGGGGTACAATGCCATAGAGTCCACCCTCCAAAGCATCCACTTTCTCCAGGGAACTGATCTCTGTAGTCTGGAGATGAGGTATAATCCTGGGGGATCCCCAGGTCCCACCTGGAGGCTGGCATCTCTAGTCTCACCTGCCCTGAAAAGTGTGGCGCAGCGTAGAAAACCAGCCTCCAACTGCACACAATCCCGTATGGTGCGGTGGTTAGAGCAGTGGCCTAGAATCTCGGAGACCCAGGTTTGAATCTCCACTCCGCCATGGGAACTTGCTGGGTGACCTTGGGCCAGTCACTTTCTCATCCTAGCCTTAAATAAAATGAACGCCAGATCGGATGAGATCATGCATCCCTTAAATGGCCCCGTATTCATTACAGCCCTTTTTTTAATGCTGAAAGCCCTCTGCGTTATCAGAGAAATCTTTACAAGTACCTAGTAAAACGGGTTGGAATTATTATCCCCATTTGGTGGGGGGGGGCTTGCTGCTGCTGCTGCCAACCGGTGGGTCGCCCAAGGCCATCGAGACGTACGACGGCAGAGGCTTAAGTCCAGCCGAGAACTTCCCCGCTTTTTGCGCTCAGCCTCTTCATCACTACACTTCATGAACTGTCATATGAAGCAGACATCTTATTAGACTCCAAACCCGGGACTGACAGCTCAGATCTCAGGATGAGGTGGTTTCAGGCAAAACTACGTTTTGTATGTAATTCGGTACTCGTTTGATTTTTTTCCCCCTCCCGGAATGCCGAATATTCGCTGGTCCGTGTTCTAATGCACACCTGTATTTGACATCTGATTAGACGGGACTGCAGTATTTTGTTATTGATTGTCCACAGGCAATAAATATTCGGGAATGCAAAAGGTTTCATATTTGTCACCGGCCCCACATTTTGAGGAATAGCTTTACTGTAAAAATATCACAATGGTTCCCGGTGTTAGATTTCTTGACGCGCAATGGCACATTGAAAGAAGTTGTGCAGTCAGAGCAGTATTATAGTATATTAGCTCATTTCTGAGCCTGCCAATATTATCAGATTGATTATTTTTGCAGTGTTTGTCTTTCCTTTGTTCAATTCTTGGCAACTGTTGATTTCTAGGTTTACTTATAGAATATATGATACATGTTTGACGTTGCAGGCCTGTTATGGTAAAATAAAAAAATTAAGTTAAAAAAATATATATTGCCTAGATTCTGAATTTCAGAATTCCAAACATTAGCTAGTCTTGAATATAATTGGATTATAGGGATGCCAGCCTCCAGGTGGGACCTGAGGATCCCCCTGGAATTCCAGCTCATCTTCAGACTACAGAGATCATTTCCCCTGGAGAAAATGGATCCTTTGGAGGATCGACTCTGTGGCATTGTGCCCCACTGAGGTCCCTGTCCTCCCCAGGCTCCATCCTCAAATCTCCAGGAGTTTCCCAGCCTGGATCTGGCAATCGTATCTCCATCTCTCACTGGTGGCCAGTGGGTGACCTAGCTGGCAACCCTAAACCAGCTTCCCCCAGAAGGCCCACATGAAGTGTACTTAGGCCAAAGCTGTTCCTGTCCCCAGCATCAGTATTCAGAGGATTACTGCTCCTGAACATGGAGGTTCCATTTAGCCATCATGGCTGATAGCCATTGATGGGCTTCTCCTCCATGAATCTGTCAAACTCCTTTTGAAGGCCAATTAATTTGGATAGCTGCACCCCGCTTTTCTCCCCAGGGAATACCCAAAGTGGCTTACAGCCTTTCCCCTGCTCCATTTTATCCTCATAACAGCCCTGGGTGGTGAGTTATGTTGAGAGTGTCTGGCTGAAGCTTCCGTAGAAGAGTGGGGATTTGAACCTGGGTCACCCAGATCCTAACCTGACACTCAAATCACAACACCACACTAGTTCTGTAATCAAACATGTGGCTGTCAAGACAGTTTGGTGTAGTGGTTAAGAGTGAGAACTCTGATCTGGGAGAACCGGGTTTGATTCCCCCCACTCCTCCACATACAGCTGCTGGTGTGACCTTGGGTCAGTCACAAGTTGTCTCAGAGCTGTTCTCTCAAGAGCAGTCCTCGAAAGAGCTCTCTCAGCCTCACCTACCTCACAGGGTGTCTGTTGTGGGGAGGGAAAGGGATTGTCAGCCACTCTGAGACTCCTTCAGGTAGTGATGGCCAAGGTATAAATCCTCCTCTACCACTCTTCTTCTTCTTCTTCTTCTTCTTCTTCTTCTTCTTCTTCTTCTTCTTCTTCTTCTTCTTCTTCTTCTTCTTCTTCTTCTTCTTCTTCTTCCCCTGCTGAGGTCCCTCCCCTCCCCAAATCTCCAGGAATTTCCCAAAGCAGAGTTGGCAGCCCTACCAGTCGTGGTGGCAGTGGCAACAGCAGTCCCAGCTGCATACAGCGGCCAATGCTTTTGGGCAGTGGCAGATTAACCATTAAGCAGGCTAAGCACGTGTTTAGGGCACCAGGGCCAAAGGGGGCACCACAAAGTTGGGAAAAGGGTGCAAAGAAAAGAAAAAAACGAATGAAGATTTGTAAAAAAAAAATAATAATGATAAAACTAATGCAAATCGATCATGGTGCACCTATTTTCTGTTTTTTGTTGGCGAGGTGCAGTGTCATAGGCTATGTTTAAAAGTAAAATGCGTGGTATATCTGGTCAGACAGGTCAACAACTAAAATGGACTGGGTCAGTGTGGAAAGGGGGGGGGCACCAAGATTGGTCAGTGCTGGGGGCACCAGTGAGCCTTAACCTGCCCCTGCTTTTGGGGAAAGGGCGTGCAGGTGGTGAAGGCAAATGAGCATAGCCAGTGGGAGGGCTTGCAACTGGGAAAAGGATGCCCAGGCAAGTGGGGGGGGGCACACAGGTGTAGGGTGGAAAGGAAGGCAATGGGGGGAGGGATGCCAGCCTCCAGGTAGGACCTGGGGATCCCCCCCAATTACAGCTCACCTTTAGACTGCAGAGATCAGTTCCCTCTGGAGAAAGTGGATGCTTTGGAGGGGGGGCTCTAGGGCACTGTACCCCACTGAGCCCCCGCCCTCCCCAGGCTCCGTCCCCAAACCCCCAGGAGTTTCCCAACCTGGATCTCGCAACCTACAAGTGGCGGCCGGATGGAGGCCCCTGGGCACTGCAACTGGGCCCTGCCCGACAGACTGACGCCACCCACAGATTAAACGGGCTGCCCTCTGAGCAGAAGTGGTGTCGCCGCTCCTTTTCTCCGTACGGCGTATCACTCATTTGCTAAATAAATGGTAAACACTGGCTGTTGCGGCAGACATTTAATTAGTTAGGAAGTCATTAAGTCGATTACATTGGGCGAGGAAATGCATAGCAACCAACGAGGAGCAGAGAGAGGCCTAAAGTGCAGGTTCCTCTCCCCCCCCTCCACATGTCAGCTTCCCCCTCCTTCCCCAAAGGACCCGGGAATCCTGGCCCCGCCCACCCCCCACCTGGACCATGTGACCTCCCCTCGGCCTCCCGCAGGGACCACCAAAACTAATTACGTTTATTGCGCGCAAACACCAAATACAAACACGCAGGGATAATTGCGGCTCTCGCTGCCCGGGTGTCTGGCTGAGCCCCCCAACCAAGGGTTCTTGTGGGGAGGGGAAGCGGTAGGGCACAGTCACAGACTGCTAAAACAGTCCCGCACTTCGGGGTCTCATGGTCTTTCCTTCCCATTTGCTTCTTCCCTTAATATCATCTCCGGTTAGGGTTGCCAGCTCCCGGTTTTGAAATGACTTGGAGATTTGGGAGGGGTGGAGCTTGAGAAAGGCGGGGTTTGGGGAGGGGCGGGACCTTGGCAGGTTAGAATGCCAGAGAGCCCACCCTCCAAAGCAGCCATTTTCTCCAGCGAAATGGATTTCGGTCACCTGGAGATGAACTGTAACAGTGGGCGATCTCCAGGTGCCAGCTGGAGGGTGGTAACCCTACCCCTGACAGAAACTGAGGTCAGGTTACGGCAACCCTGTCGGGTTTTCAGGGCAACAGGCATTCAGAGGTGTTTCGCCATGTCCTGCTTCTGCGTGGCACCCCGGACTTTCTCAGTGGTCTCCCATCCAAATACTGACCGGGGCTGACCCTGCTTAGCTTCCGAGATCTAGATGAGATCAGGCTAGCCTGGGCCGTCCAGGTCAGAGCGATATCATCTCTAAAGGTAAAGGTCAAGGTCTCCCTTGCTCGAAAGCCAGTCGGATCTGACTCTAGGGGGCGGTGTTCATCCCCGTTTCCAAGCCAAAGAGCCAGTGCTGTTTGAAGATGTTTCCATGGTCATGTGGCCTGCATGACTAAATACCAAGGTGCACAGAAGGCTGTTACTTTCCCACCGGTACCTATTTATCTACTTAGGGTAGGCAAAAAGCGGGGTATAAAAACCAACTCTTCTTCTTCTTCCTCGTCACGAAGAGAGCTTTAGCTCTCAAAGGCTTACATTCAAAAACCTTGTTGCTCTCTAAGGTCCTCCGGGACTCAGATCTCTCAGGGTATAAATACATCAATCCAGGGCTATTTGGGGGGAGGAAGGCGCAGGAACGGAGTTCTGGCTGGCTCCTGAGTTGGCCACGCCCAGCAGGAACTCATTAGCATAATAGGCCACACCCAACAGCAGGAACTCATTAGGATTGGCTACATTCGGGGTGTGTGGCCTAACATGCAAAGGAGTTCCTGCTCCAAAAAAAGCCCTGGGTTTTGACAACAAACAAGGTAAACAGAATAAGAAGCAAAAGGTAGGTGTGGCTGGATGACCACACTTCTGGTAACATGGGGGCATGGCCTAATATGCTAATGAGTTTCTGCTGTCGGGTGTGGCCTATTATGCTAATAAGTTCATGCTGGGCTTTTTCTACAAAAAAAGAGCCCTGCATCAATCAATAAAGAAGTGCCTGTCACAATGCTATGGAGACTTTGCCACCAAAAAACAGCAGGAATCTCTGCCACAAAGAACCCAGGAGGCAACATGGGACCTGGTTTTGACTTTTTGATCCTCTCTGCCCAGGTTTTCCTCCTTTCACTGGGTTGCCCTGGGGTGAAAAGAGAACACTTTTCATAGTTCTGCAGATCCATGAATATGGGCAGAGGCAGCTTTTCTCAGCTCCGGGGCCTGATTGAGACATGATGTGAAACTCTGATTTAACCAAGCTACCCCTGGTTAGTGTAAATGTTAGGGTTGTCAGAACCAAGTTGGGAGATTCCTGGAGATCTGGGCATGGAGCCTGGGAAGATCAGCGACCCCAGTGGGGTCCGATGCCATAGAGTCCACCCTCCAAAGCACCCATTTTCTCCAGGGGGATTGATCTCTGTAGACTGGAGATGAGCCATAATTCCAGGGGATCCCCAGGTCCCACCTGGAGGCTGGCATCCCTAGTGGATCCCTGAATTCTGAGTACTCCATTAACTGGTTTTTTGTGAGAAGCATTTTATTTTCCATTGCAATTGACCTAATAGTACAATCCTGAACAGTTGCAGCCTTCTAAATCCATTGACTTCTTGTTTCACTTTGCCCCGGAAGTCGTTAGTTGTTTGGAGAGACGGTAGGGTGTAGAGGTTAGTGTACAATTGGGGGGGGGGATTGGGGTTCAGATCCCCGCTCTGCCACGAAACACATTCGGGGACCTTAGTGGGTTTGCCAACCTCCAGGTGAGGCCTGGAGATGTGCTTTTGCAAATGATTTCCGGACTATAGAGACCTGTTTCCCTGGAGAAAATGGCTGCTTTGGAGGGTGGACTCTGTGGCATTGTAGCCTGCTGAAGTCCCCCCCTCCCCAAGCCCCCCTCTCCAGGCTGCTCCCTGAAATCTCCAGGTATTTCCCAACCCAGAGCTGGCAACCCTAGACCTTAGGCCAGTCGCAATCTCTCAAACTAGCCTGCCTCTGAGGGTCGTTGTGAGGGGAAATGCAAAAGGGAGAATCTGAGTTCCTTGGCACTAGAATAGTATTCAAATGTTCTAGACAGGCTGGAAGATGGGGCAGAAATTGTTCAGAATAATGAAAATAATGTTGTTTGATGCCGTTTGTATAAAGACAGCGTCTGAGAAGATAATTAAAAGACGTGCAAACGCCCGGGGCATTTCTAAATTTGGACACTTGAACTTAACTGCATTACAACTAATGGGAACATCCGTTTGATAAAAATTAAACAAAGAGGGAAGTTAAAGAGCCACATAAAACATACCTATTGTCAGTTTTCACATGTGGATTTAATATCTTTCCCCCCTTCCTGCGCTAGATCTAACCTCCCCATGTCCAAAAGGGTTCAACTGGGGGCAAAGTCTTTCAACACATTCATAATCGGGGTTACGGTTTCAAAAGAGGCCGGGTTCTCTCCCCCCCCCCCCCATTATTATTAAAAAAAAAAAAAATCGTTCCGTTTCTGATGATTGTTCTTTGAATTCTGGAGTGTCGAAACAGAATTTGCACAAAAGGAGAAGCAAATATAATGAGCCGCGCGAAGCCCTCCTCATTATGCGGAACAAGAGCTCAGGCACTTCATTAAACTCGTGCTGCACATAGTAATGAAGGTCTTAAGTGGCGTCATGGATGGTGGGCCCAAGATGGTTAACAGGTACAAAGGAGCCGTCTCCGACTCATTCACTCCAGAAGTGAAGAACAGACATAGTGACAGAGGAAGAGAAGGTGGTGGCAGCGAAAGGAGAGAAAAACAATTCAAGGTTAGACTCGGGGAGGCAGAGCTAAATGACAAAAGGACGTGCTTGCTCGCGGAAGCCCTGCCCCCAGATCCAACAACCCCTGCCCCTTGATTCCGAAGGCCACGCCCCAAATAGACATAAGGGTTGGTTTGTTTTTTTAACTGATAAATATTTTAAAAATGAGAAGCAGACAATCTGGAAACAAATTTTTAAAAATGTACTGGGGGGAAATTGACAGCTTTTTGTACTGACAACAAATAGGCGTGGGGGGAAAACCAAAATACAGACACCCACACATGAGGTCTTTCAGGTTTTCAAAATATAAAACCTATGGAACCTGTTTAACCTAGATGAAAACAGGGCATGCAGGCATGAGCAGCACCATATTTCCTTCAGAGATCTGATGCTGCTTTTAAAGAGGGATTGCTGTTCATACATAGGTGTGTGCCCTGTTTTCATCTAGATTAACTAGGTTCAGCAGGTTTTATATTTTGAAAACCCCCCAAACCACTTGCACCTCTCTTAAAATTCTTGTGGGTTTCCAGGCTTAGTTGATAAGAGTTTCAGATGCCACAGAGTTATTGTGATAGGGTATTCTATTAATTTTTATTAAGTCTTTTTATTGAGTATCAAAGGGCAGTAATTGAGAATGTAACGCAAACCAGGATAAGTAGGACAAAAAGACAGCTTCAGAATTAACAGTATGACTCATAGTAATGTCATAGATAGCGAAACCACGTGATTTCAGTCACCCTTTTGCCCTGTTCCCTCCACATATCCAAATATCGTTTTAAAATAAATTCTGTAGGAGTTTATTTTTCCTCCAGGCCTTACTGTCCCTAGCAGTTTACTGTGCAGTGGCCATGAAGATATACTGAGCCCCTGTCAACACACTCAGCCTTGTTAGCTATAGTGTGGTCTGAAAATGTTATGTTAAATTATGCAGCCAATATGGTTCCATGCTTGCAATACCACAATGTTGTATACCAACACACGTCTCTAGCATGAACAAATTCACATTGGCCAAGATAGCAAGTCAGGGAACATAGTGGGTACCCAGCAAATGGGTCATGTGACATTATGTAGCCAATAAGTTTCCCTGCAGGAAATATCACAACATTACGTACTAACATTATGGTGTATTGTGTCACTAACATGAACAAAAGCACATTGGCCAAGACAAGCAAATCAAGGAACACAGCAGGTACCATTCTGATTATGCATTGGGTCATGTGTCATTGAGTAGCCAATAAGGTTCCATGACGGAAACATCACAATGCTACTCACCAACCGATGGTGTATGGTGTCTCGAACATGTGGTGAACAAAGTCACATTGGCCAAGCCAGCAGATGGGGGAAACACGATAGGGTTGCCTGTTCCTGTCTTGGAAATTCCTGGATATTTGGGGGTGAGGAAAGGTGAAACTTCAGAAAGATATAATGCAACAGAGTCCCCCCTCCAAACCAACCATTTTCCATAGGGGACCTGATCTCTGTTGTCTGGAGGGCAGTTGTCACTCCAGGAGAGCTCCAGGCCCCACCTGAAGGCTGGCAAACCTAGAACATGGTAAGGACCATTCTGCTTATGCAACAGATGGGCTGCCATCACATGACTTCAGTTTTGCTTCTTGACTCGCACACACCATTTTCAAAGGTGCAGCATTTGAAAGGTTGAGCATTCCCTGCAAAAGCTAAAGATGAAGCTGTTTTTAATTGATGCAAACGGATGATAAGATTGGGCTGAACCTCAGCGCAAATGGTTCAGAGCGGAAGGGAAGGGCTCGTGACTTAGGGGCAGGGAGTTTGGTGTAGTGGTTAGGAGTGTGGACTTTAATCTGGAGAACCAGGTTTGATTCCCCACTCCTCCACATGCAGCTGCTAGTGTGACCTTGGGTTAGTCACAAGTTCTTTCAGAACTGTTATCTCAAAAGCAGTCCTTCAGAAAGCTCTCTCAGCCCCACCTACCTCACAGGGTGTCTGTTGTGGGGAGGGGAAGGGAAAGGAGATCGTAAGCTGCTCTGAGACTCGTTCAGGTAGTGAAGGGCGGGATATAAATCCAATCGCTTCTTCTACTTCAGGAGATGAGTATTGCACCTAGAAGGTCCCAGGTTTGAATCTGGGCAACAAATGATCTCAGCCCCCAAAGTACATATTTCCCCAACTAAAGCTTTTGCTACAGTAACTCTCCTGGTAGCCTTCTGCTAAATGTGACATAGGATGTGATGTGATGCAATTGTATCCAGAATTATCCACCCCGTGAGCTGTGTCCCATTGGGGGAGAACGGAAACCCAGAACACAATGATATCAACTTCACCTAAGCATTCCCGGAAGGAGACACAAGTCAGCAGTAGCCACATAGTTTGGATAATAAATCATTTGGCTCCCAAAGACCACAGCTGTTTGAGGCTTTGGGGTGTCTGCTCCGAGGAGACCTTGCTCAGCTTGACTGACCAATCATCTAATGCAACATCAGGGAGCTTTGTATCTTCATCCGGAACTGGTTTGGTCATCCAGGGCAGAAATAGTCTTATTTACTTCCTTCCTTCATTTATACCCCACCCCTTTCTCCACACTGGGGATCCATTGCTCTCCTTTCCTCCATTTTATCCTCACAACAATCCTGTGAGGTAGGTTGTGCTAAAAAGGGATGACAGGCCAAAGGACACCCAGCTAGCTTCTGTGGCAGAGTCAGGATTCAAACCTGAGTCATCCTGATCCTAGCCTGACACTCTAATAGGCTTGCCAACCTCCAGGTAGCAGCTGGAGATCTCCTGCTATTACAATTCACCCCCAGCCAACTAAGTTCAGTTCTCCTGGACAAAATGGCTGCTTTGGAGGACAGATTTTATGGCATTATATCCTGCTGAGGCCCCTCCATTCCCCAAACTCCACCTTCCCCAATTGCCACCCCCGAAATCTCCAGGTATCTTCCAACCCAGAGCTGGCAATCCTACAGTCTAACCACAACGCCACGCTGGCTCTCAGTGAATGTACTGGTGACATTAAAAGCAGAAGAAGAAGAAGAGAAGAGATTGGATTTATACCCCACCCTTCACTCAGAGTCTCAGAGTCTCAGAGCGGTTTACAATCTCCTTTCCCTTCCCCTCCCCACAACGGACACCCTGTGAAGTAGGTGGGGCTGAGAGAGCTCTGACAGAAACTGCTCTTTTTCAAGAAACACCTCTGAAAGAACTTATGACTGACCTAAGGTCACACCAGCAGCTGCGTGTGGAGAAGTGGGGAATCAAACCCAGTTCTCCCAGATTAGAGTCCGCACACTTAACCACTTACACCAAACTGGGGCAGAGACAAGATTAATCTTGGGTGACGGATATTTTAACATTTGGATTCGAACCTGAGTATTCCCGTAGGCAGCTCCGTTAAGAAGACTGTGAACAGATCACAATCCCTTACTCCAGAAATTATGGGATGCTGGCTATAGCAGCTGTTTGCTCTTGGAAGGGGTAGCAGGGGCACCAACCAATCACTCCTTAAACTCCGGCACCAAGGCTAGGGTTGTCAACATCCTGGTGGGGGCTGGAGATTGCCTGGAATGACTACTCCAGACTCCAGATCTCCAGACTCGGGTTGCCAAGTCCCCCCATGTCCACCAGTGGAGAATAGGGGGTAGGGCTGCCAGATCCAGGTTGGAAACTCCTGGAGATTTTGGGAAAGGAGCCGGGGGAAGGCGGGGACCTCAGTGGGGTACGATGCCCTAGAGTCCACCAATGCTCCTTCTTAAGCCTTGTGAGCCATAATTCTACTTGGCCAGCTACTGGCTTTCAAGTTGTGAGCAAGCCATTTGGCTGCTGCGTAAATGAGTTTGCTCTGGAGCCATCCTTCCTGAGCTGAGACGAAAATGTATGAGCCGGAGGCTAAAAAAACTGTGGGCTAGCTCACGCTAACTCAGCTTAGAGGGAACACTGGCTGCAGGCCACCCTCTGAAGCAGTGGTTCTCAACCTTCCTAATGCCACGACCCTTTAATACAGTTCCTCATGTTATGGTGACCCCCAACCAGCCTGGAGACGGTGTCTCGGTTCCTAAGACCATCAAAAATATGTGTTTTCTGATGGTCTTAGGCGACCCCTGTGAAAGGGTCGTTTGACCCCCAAAGGGGTCGCGACCCGCAGGTTGAGAACCACTGCTCTAAAGCATCCATTTTCTGCAGGGGAACTGATCTCTGTAGTCTGGAGATGAGCTGTAATTCCGGGGGATCCCCAGGCCCCATCTGGAGGCTGGCATCCCTACTCCAGACTGCAGAGATCAGTTCACTTGGAGACAAAGGCCCCTTTGGACTCCGTGGCTGTATACCCTGCCAAAGGCCTCTCCCTCCTTAAAGCCTGCTCTCCCTAGACTCTACCCCCAAATACCCAGGAATTCCCCGATCCAGAGCTGGCAGCCTCAACTCAAAGGCACTCCTCGTTTTCAAACTTCTGCCCTCCTGTGGTGGGCAGTTTGGTGTAGTGGTTAAGTGTGAGGACTCTAATCTGGGAGAACCGGGTTTGATTCCCCACTCCTCCACTTGCACCTGCTGGATGACCTTGGGCAAGCCATAGTTCTGGAAGAGCTGTTCTCTCAAGGACAGTTCTGGAAAGAGCTCTCTCAGCCCCACCTACCTCACAGGGTGTCTGTTGTGGGGAGAGGAAGGGGAAGGAGTTTGTAAACCGCTCTGGGACTCCTTTGGCTAGTGGAGGTTGGGGTACAAATCCAATCTCTTCTTCTCAACTGGAAATAAAATTTGGAAATCTCCGTCCCAGCTTCTGTTCTGAGCAATGCCAGAGTTTGAGCAGTAGTCTGGCGAACAGGCGGGGAGAAGGAGAGAAGGAGGGGGGGGAGAAAGAGAGGAGGAGGTGGAGGAAGAATCTTCCAGTACACAGATTAAGGATTACAATTTAATGGCTTAACCAGATGAAACAGATGAAGAGATTAACAGGGTCCGATTAGAGGGATCATTTTAAACACATTAACCTATGAGATTAAATGCGGTCAATTACCTTGATCCTGCTCCCTGCTAACTGGGTGGGAGGAGGACGTGGGAGGGGGACTGAAAAAATGAAGATAAAATTATAATGGTCCTGCGAGCTGAAGGAAGGGTTCCCAAGCACTGGCTCCTTCACTTATTCGGCAACACCTCCGCCCTCTTTGAACAGCCAGGAGTGATGCCCTCCACCATGGCAGGGAGGGAGATTGTAAACCGCTCTGAGACTCCGAGTGAAGGGCGGGGTATAAATCCAATTTCTTCTTCTTCTTCTTCTTCTTCTTCTTCTTCTTCTTCTTCTTCTTCTTCTTCTTCTTCTTCTTCTTCTTCTCTCTTCTTCTTCTTCTTCTTCCTCTTCCTCTTCTTCCTCCTCCTTCTCCTCCTCTTCCTTCTCTTCTTCCTCTTCCTCCTCTTCCTCTTCTTCTTCCTCTTCTTCCTCCTCCTCTTCTTCCTCCTCTTCTTCCTCTTCCTCTTCTTCCTCCTCTTCCTCCTCCTCCTTCTCTTCCTCTTCTTCCTTGAGCTGGCCTCCCTACTAGGTTCTCCCCGTCTGCTGATTCTCGCCTGCAAATTCCCCTTCCTTCTCATTTCTGCTGTTGCTAGAACTGAGCTACAGGAAATAATTAAAAATGGCCACAGAAGAGGGTGGGGCATTTGCAGGGGAGAACTGGCAGGTGTAGGGAGGTGTACCACCTCTTTAGTGTCATTTCTCCCTTGCAAGTTCCTCTTACCCGGGCTCTGCATTATTGTTACGAAGGAAACATGGGACGCTACATTCACCTCCTAATATCCGATTCTGCTCTTTGGTACTGCTAATCTGTATGTTGATCACTGTGTCATTCAAACTGAGCTCCTAAATACCATAATTTGCACAACTTGGTGTAGCTGCAAAGTGGTTACACGCAGCACAAAATAATTGGCGTTTTAACCAGCTAGGCATGGCTTGATGATATAATCCCATATTTTTATAGAGCAGGCTAAAACCTTTGGCCTTTTCTCAGCAGCTGCCCCCCACCCCCCCAGTGTCCCAAGCTATTGGCTGAACTGCACTGATGTCATGGGATATGTATGAACATTCTAACTTCTGAAAGGGGAAAACCAGTCCACAAGCCAATGCTGATAGACAGTGCAGGCTTTCTAAGGGAAGTGAAAAACATCTGCCAGGAACAACATACTCAGGGCTGAGGAATGAGGGTGCAACTGGTATGCTATAGACACATAAAAGAACATTAAATGCCAGAATGTTGCAGGCCACAGAGTTCAAGATGCTATGGAAGAGACAGTGGGAAGGGGGTGGATTTCATATACTGATCTGAACCAGCCAGAGTTTTGCCTGTGCTAGGCCTCGTGCTAGACTTCTAATGGGATGTACTGGAATTGATGGCCCTTTGGTCTGATTTAGCCAAAGTTTTGCCTGTGCTAGGTTTTGTGCTAGGCTTCTAATGGGATGTGCTAGAACTGATGGCCTTTTGGTCTGATTTAGCATGGCTCTTCTTCCCTTCTCAGCAAAGGACACACGATGGGGGAGGGGGGTTGTGGCTCAGTGGCAGAGCATCTGCTTGACATGCAGAAGGTCACAGGTGGTATCCCAGTTTAAGCAGGTCAGGTAGGAGATGATGTAAAAGACCTCGACCAGAGACCCTGGAGAGCCACTGCCAGCCTGAGTAGACCATACTGACCTTGATGGACCAAGGGTCTGATTCAGTAACGGGCAGCTTCACGCGTGTTTGTGTGTGTGTGAAAGAACAGGGAGTATGTCCATTAAGCAAGTAAAGTGGAACTTGGGCTGCCAGCTGTGACCTGGGAAATCCCTGGAGATTTAGGAGCAATGTCAGTGGAAGGTTTGGGAAGGGATTTCATCATTTCATCATCACCATCATCACTATCACCATCACTATCGCCATCACTAATACCATCACCACCACCACCATCATCTCTACCATCATCGTCACCAATACCACCATCACCAGCATCATCACCAATACCACCATCACCACCACCATCATCACCACCACCACCACCCCCGCCATCATCATCATCACCACCACCATCATCATCATGGCAGTGTGTGTAGTATAGTTGGGAGATCCTAAGACTGTCTGACAGCCAAGAGTTCTAGCTCCTTCATCATTATGCACCACCAGGTGGTGAGCTAGACTTGTTTTTAAGGCAAGAGGCGTTCCACTCAGAATCGATGGTATGCCATGGAGTCCACCCTCCAAAGCTGCTAATTTCTTAGGGGAACTGGTCTCCATAGCCTAGAAAGCAGTTGTAATTCTGGGAGAACCCTGGAGGTTGGCTCCCATAAGTGGGACCGTTTGCGTGTAGTCCTCCTTCTAGCCCAATGATGGCAACCTCGACTTCAGAGTCGGAGAGCACCATGTCCCGTTTTATGTGTCCAGCCGCTTGTTGTTTAAGATACTTGAAATCGTATGGCCTCACACCTGTGCACTGTGTCAGTTGTCAAGGTGTGTCTGCTAAGGATCCACGAACACTGACTTCTGCCACACAAACACCGGACTATGCTCATGGAGACCACCCTGCTCCAGACAAGGTTCTAGTTCCCTTACTTTTCCATCTCCACTGCTGGGAGGCACGGAACTTCTCCAAGCTTGGGGTAGTCAGTCCTCTCAAGGGCACGAAGGTAATGTAAGACTCTGCTGGTTTCCCATTGATCCAAGCACCATACCGGCTGCGTCAAAAAGAGGCCCAAGTAACCTAGAAACCACTTGGGAATCGACCAGACAGTAAACTGGCTGATTGATTTCCTATGGCAGCCAGACGCATAGGAGGTGGGGAGGGAGCAAACAAGCGGTACAAGGTCTAAGTGGGGCATGTAGATCACAGCTGCACAGATTCCTTGGGGTTGTGCCAAAGTGGGGAGAGGGAACACACACATACGCACATCCTTGACTGTAAGCTGAGCAAGGGATTCTGGCCTGCCCTTAGCAGGGCACCATTTCCAGTGGAGCAGGGTAGAGGTCCTTCACAAGACCTTAAACAACAGATCTGCATTTAATAGGGTCGCCAGCTCCAGTTTGGGAAATACCCGGAGATTTCAGGGTTGAGCCTGGGAGAGTGGGGTTGAAGGAGTGGGGGGAGCTTGTAGAGTTGCCAGGTCCAACTCGGGAAATATCTGGGGACTTCAGGGGTTGGAGCCAGGAGACTTTGGGGGTGGAGCCAGGAGGAAGGATGTGACGTCACTTTTGTGATGTCACTAGGTGATTGAACTCTGAAGGGAGTTCTGGCCGTCACATTTAAAGGGACCACATTCCTTTTAAATGCTTTCCCTCCATTGGAAATAGTGGAGGATGGGGGCACATTCTTTTGGGGCTCACAGAATTGAACCCCCTGGTGCATTCTAGACATATCTCATAGACACATTCATCAAATACATTAGTGTGATTTGATGAATGTGACTATGAGATATGTCTGGAGTGTCTGCCAAATGGATTAACTTTGTATTTCAACGCCACCCACTTTGATAAAGGTATACACAAAATGAGATGTCATATGCATGGTTCGTTGGTGTTGATGGCGTTTGAATTACTTCCAGTAGACTGAATACTGAAACAAGAATTCATAAGTTGGTGAAGAAACTTTTTTTTGGCACTATACATCATGGTTGTTTGTTTCCTTTCAACTTCCATCCCATGATCTCTCTCTTTGGTTTGCACCCCCTGGAGATTGGCAGCCCTATCTGCATACTGTGTGTATGGCTCAACACACTGTAACCTTCCCTAGGGCCACCAGCCTCCAAGTGGCGCCTGGAGCTCTCTGGGAATTACAGCTGATCTCCAGAGAAAAAATGCTGCTTTGGAGGGTGGACTCTTTGGCATTATACCCTGATGAGGTCTCTTCCTTCCTTCCCCAGGGTCCGCCCTCAGATCTTCAGGGATTTCTCAACTCGGATTTGGCAGCCCGAAAATTTGATAGCACTTGGTAAACTGCCAAAACAGAATGCTTCCCAAACTCCTGTTGGCTACCATACCTGGCCTATTCTGGTCACTTTACAGGAAGCACTGACCTTTCCTTGGGCTTTCACTTTTTACTTGGGCAAAAATTCTATGGTGAATTCAGCTTTTGCCATAGAGTTTTTGCCCAAATACCAGAGTGTTGCCCCGATGTCCTGGTTGTAATGACCAGTGCTATTTTTGGGCAGGAACTCACAGGAACGGAGTTCCGTCTGGTTCCTGAATTGGCCACGCCCAGCAGGAACTCATTAGCATAATAGGCCACACCCAACAGCAGAAACTCATTAGGACTGGCTACATTAGGGGTATGTGGCCTAACATGCAAAGGAGTCCCTGCTACAAAAAAAGCCCTGGTTTCTGACAACAAACAAGGTAAACCGGATAAGAAACAAAAGGTGGGTGTGGCTGGATGAACACACTTCTGGTAACATGGGGGTGTGGCCTAATATGCTAATGAGTTTCTGCTGTTGGGTGTGGCCTGTAATGCTAATAAGTTCCTGCTGGGTTTTTTCTACAAAAAAAGCCCTGGTGATGACGTTACTTCCAGGTCACATGGGCGGTGATGCAGACATATTGCTGCACGTCGAATGGAGAGAGTCCGTTTGGGGTAGTGGTTAGGAGTGTGGACTCTAATCTGGGAGAACTGGGTTTGATTCCCCACTCCACCACATGGAGCCACTGGTGTGATCTTGGGTCAGTCACAGTCCGTAGCAACAGTGGGGCATCTCGGTGCTGGGCCCCCAACTTGCTGCCCAGGCCTCCTGGTTTCCCATCCAGTTTATTTTATTTTTCTCGTGTGCCACGACTGCACCAAGCTGAGTCATCGCCCTGCCCTGCCTGCCAGCAGTATACCTCTGGCTGGCTTCAGGCAAGGAACTCCACAGGGCCCTACTCCAGCCCCTTCTCTCTCTCATCACTTCTTAAAGCTTTTACGCTCTTGTTGCTCCTGACACAGTGCCCCCCCCCCAACTTATTTAAATGCCCCTTGAAGTCAGAAATCCTGGCTACAGTCCTGGTCAGTCACAAGTTCCCTCAGAGCTGTTCTCTCAAGGGCAGTTCTCGAGAGAGCTCTCTCAGCCCCACCTTCCTCACAGGGTGTCTGTTGTGGGGAAGGGAAGGGAAAGAGGATTGTAAGTTGCTCTGAGAATCCTTTGGGGAGTGAAGGGCGAGGCATAAATCCAGTCTCTTCTCTTCTTCATTTTCTCTCTTTTGGGGGGTGAGTTCCTCACCACCAGCCAGCTGATTGGCAGCTAGGAGGTGGGGCCTGCCAGAAGGGAACCCCCGCTTCCACTGAGGGCCTGGCAACACTAGGTGGCACAGCTATAAAATGGCAGCCGCGGGAGGCAGAGCCAGCCACAAAATGGCTGCCGCGGCTTACCTTCAGTGTCACACAGTGAAGATCCTTGTGCAGTGGTGGCGGCCCCTGTCAAGGCAATGTTTTTAAAAATCTGCACAGCCAATCAAATTTCCAGTGGGCAACCAGAAGCCTTGCTGGAGAAAAGCCCCATCTGGCCCCGCCAACTTTCTAAAAACACTTGGAAGATGCCAGGAAAGGGAGGAGGAGGAGGAGGAGGCTGGATTTATACCCTGCTATTCATTTCGAGTCTCAGAGCGGCTTACAATCTCCTTTCCCTTCCCCTCCTCACAACAGACACTCTGTGAGGTAAGTGGGGCTGTGAGAGCTCTTGCAAGGACTGCCCTTGAGAGAACAGCTCTGAGAGAACTTGTTAACTCACCCAAGGTCACTCCAGCAGCTGCATGTGGAGGAGTGGGGAATCAAACCCGGTTCTCCCAGTTTATAGTCCGCACACTTAACCACTACGCCAAACTGGCTCTCTGGCACTACACCAAACTGGCTCACTCGGCACCATGGTGCCCAGCCACGGGCACCATCTTGGGGACGTCTGCCCTCCAGGGACCTGCTCCGCCTACCAAGATATCGCAGCAGTTTCCACATTCATTGACAAGTCCGTGTCTAGTCCTCAGCGTGTGAAGACTTCGTGTGCGTATTCTGTCCAATCGCCTCTGCCTTCCAGTACTCTGGCGGAGGCCCTGCGATTAACTTATTTTCACATTATCGTAAAATTAAATTTGATTCTATTAATACGAAAGAGTGGAAGGCACATTAGGCGCTTTGTTTCTCGCTTCCGGCTGCTCTGCATCGATCCTTCCCCCTGAAGCGAGCACATCTTTTGTTCCCCGCCGTCCCTGCATCCCATTTACCACAAACATTCTGGCGACGGGCCTGTGGTTTTCTGACCCGGGGATGAGTGCTTTCTGAGGGCAGGGCTACGTGAGTCCGCTACAGCCCTGTGGAAGCTGCCGGGAAATGGTTCCGCACGGCTTCAGCTCGACAAAGTGGGCATTGACGAGGACTGCCAACTTTTCGTCGTGGCCTCACTGGCACCGAAACCAGCCTCGCGCCCCCCGTCCTTTCAGTGTTTCCCAGTGCAACCCTGAACGAAGCTACATCCTGTTAAGCTCACGGAAGTCCATGGGTTTAGAAGTAGGGTTGGCAACTTCCAGTTGGGGCCTGGAGATCTGGAATTACAACTGATCTAAAGACAGGCTTGCCAAGGTTTCGCCGGGGGGGAGTTCCCTAGTTTTACCATAGAGTTTTCAGCAATTTCCTAGCAAAGCAACATCATACTGTCACCCCATAGTGCCCCCAAGTCCCTGATAGGGTTGGGAAATACCTGGAGATTTTGGGGGTGAAGCCTGGAGAGGTCAGGGTCTGGGGAGGAGAGGGACCTCAGCGGGGTACAATGCCATAGAGTCCACCCTCCAAAGCAGCCATTTTCTCCAGAGAAACAGATCTCTGTGGTCTGGAGAGCAGTTGAAAAGCAGGAGATCTCCAGGGCTCACCTGGAGATTGACAACCCTAGTCCAACCCCCCGGACTCCCATTGGTTGCCAGCCACTGGCTGGGAACTCTGTCTCCAGGCAATCAAGATCGGTTCCCCTGGAGAAAATAGCTACATTGGAGATTGGACAATATGGCACCACATCCCAGCTGAGGTCCCTCCCCTCCCCTCCCCAAACTCCATCCTCCCCAGGCTCTGCCTCCAAATCTCCAGGAAATTCCCAGTCTGGAGTTGGCAATTTTGATTGGGGGGCCGGGAGACAAAGCCCTGTGAGGAAAGACTGAGGGAGTTGGGAATGTTCCGTCTGGAGAAGAGGGGATTGAGGGGGGGCATGATCACTTTCTTGAAGTATTTGGAGGGCAGGGAGAACCGGGTTTGATTCCCCACTTCTTCACATGCAGCTGCTGGTGCGACCTTGGGTCAGTCACAAGTTCTCTCAGAGCTGTTCCCTCAGGAGCAGTTCTCTCAGAGCTCCCTCAGCCCCACCGACCTCACAGGGTGTCTGTTGTGGGGAGGGGAAGGGAAAGGAGATTGTAAGCCACTCTGAGGCCCCGTTCACACGGAGCATTTGCCCCGCTGAAGTCACGGGAGCCCCGCGGACTTTCCATGCGTGATCATATGAGCACATCTGGAAGGCGTAGCGCTCCCGTGGCCAACCCATGGCTTCCCTCCGAAAACACGGAGTAAAAAACTACTAGGGTCGAAGTGCTAGTTTCTGGAAACCCCGGGGTAAAGGCCAGCATCTGATCACGGGAGCGCCAGTATCTCATGGCTTCCGACGCCGGCCCATGTCCCGGGGTTTCCGGATGTTGTAAGTTTCCATGGGATGCGCACCAACGCTGCGCACCAACGCTGAATGAGGCATGCGCATATGCAAGACACCGGCAGGGGCCGGCTCCCCCCACAACGGCACATGCACACTTCGCAACAGCATGGCTTGCATGGTCTGCTGCTCCGCTTTTTTGCCATGCTGCAGCAGCGAGGTGTGATCGGCACTTGGAGCTGGAGCGTGGCAACCCAGTGGCCCGTATGATCGGGCTACCGTGCCTTATTTTGCTCCGGGGCGAATTGCCACGCCTCCCCCTCACGTTTTCTGGCCTGTATGACCAGGACCTGAGACTCCAAGTGAAGGGCAGGGTATAAATCCAATCACTTCTTTTTCTTAAACAGAAATCAACAGTGCAGTCCTAAGAGTTACACCGTGCTAAATGTATCGTGTTTAATAGCTCATTCTTTGTTTGAGCTCTCTGTTTGTTTTCAGCTTTCCATAGACCAGACCCCATCGTACTGTCCCATTCTGTTAATTTTACTTGGGTTATGCTTTGTAATCTGCTTTATGCCTAGGCAAGAAAGGTGGGCTATAAATGACCAAATAGTAGTAGTGGTAGTAGTAGTAATGAGAATAGCTGTCAGGCACCCTCTTTTCTTCAGCCTCCTGCTTAACCTGCCCACGAGATAGAACAGTCCACGAGATAGAAGAGCAGTCCAGGGGGGTCAACAGTGGGAGGGCTTCTAGTGTTCTGGCCCCACTGCTGGACCTCCTGATGGCACCCGGTGTATTTTGGCCACTGTGTGACAGAGTGTTGGACTGGATGGGCCATTGGCCTGATTCAACATTGGCTTCTCTTATGTTCTAATGTTCTTAGTATCTTTTTTATATTAAATTATGGACACCATCTGGAGACTATTAAATTAAGAATAACTGATTCGTTGATTTGTATGTTTTTAACCTGCTGTAAATTACCCAGAGCCTTGTGTACTCAGGGATTAGGCAATCCAGAAATTTAATAAATAAATAAAATATAAACAATAACAACAATAGTAATTCCACTGAAGTGAATGTCTCTCCAAGAGTTTAAATCACGAAGAAGAAGAAGAAGAAGAAGAAGAAGAAGAAGAAGAAGAAGAAGAAGAAGAAGAAGAAGAAGAAGAAGAAGAAGAAGAAGAAGAAGAAGAAGAAGAAGAAGAAGAAGAAGAAGAAGAAGAAGAAGAAGAAGGAGGAGGAGGGGAGGGGAGAGGGAGGGGGAGGAGGAGGAGATGATTGGATTTATACCCCACCTTTACTCAGAGTCTCAGAGTGGCTTACAATCTCCTTCGCTTCCCCTCCCCACAAAAGACACTCTGTGAGGTAGGTGGGGCTCTTGAGAGAACAGCTCCAAGAGAACTGTGACTGACCCAAGGTCATGCCAGAAGCTGTATGTGGAGGAGTGGGGAATCAAACCCAGTTCTCCCAGATTAGAGTCTGTGCTCCTAAACACTACACCAAACTGGTGGGTTTGGAGGCAACGCCTGGGGAGGGGAAGGAGTTCAGCAGGGACGCGATGCCGTAAAGCCCGCCTCTGAAGCTGCCATTTCCTCCAGGGGAACTGATCCCTATAATCCGGAGACAAGAGTTCCCAGCCAGTGGCTGGCAACTGTTGGGAGTCCAAGGGGCAGGGACATAGGAGGCACTGTCGGGTGCCTTCTAGGAACTGCTGGAAATTCTATGGTAAAACCGGAGAATTCTTCCCAGTGGGGACTGGGTAAGCCTATCTGGAGATCAGCTGTAATTTGGGGAGAACTCCAGGCCCCATCTGGAAGTTGGTAGCCTCTGAAGGATGCCTCCTACCCACCTTCTCTTCTCCATGCACTCCTCCCGCCTGTGCTTTCCGAGTCTCTCTCAAAGTGCAGGGCGCGGGCTGCTTCTTTCACAGGATAATGTCTCGTTCCATAACAAATCTCTAAAAGCATATGTTTTGAGGACAGTAGGGAAATATGTACCTTGAATTGCACACAAGCTAGGTAAGAGTTCATCGTTTGCCCAGCTGCTGGAAATCTTGAGTGAATGTCTCCTAACAATGCCACTCACAGACATATATTTTAGGTGTTATGCCTGATTCAGAGTTTTTGAGAACACTGTGCCAGCTCACTCTGACAATGCTGTTTCATTTTAAGGCTGAAGGGACTTGGCCTTACCAGACTTTTCCTCAGATCCTGTGACTGCCAAAATATATCCTCCAGATATTATCCAATTTTCTGATTTCTTGACAAAAACTCTTCTCCAGGTCTTTTTTTGTATTTGACCTCCTCAGATCTTAAATCCCAGGGTATGCCATTTAGTAGCATGCCGTGCTAGTTAGTCCTTTTGTGTTATTTCCTCACCGACATACAAAGGTGTGTCACCCGACAGCATCTGAGCGCTGGCACGCAAGGATAGTTATTATTTCTTAACTTGCAGCTTCCCCAGTTTCGGCCACTGTTTGTGGTATGCTGCTTTTTATGACATCGTTTTCTAACGTTGTAAACCCTCTCTCATGGCATTGCGTATGTCAGGGGTCCCGAACCTTTTTGAGCCTGTGGGCACCTTTGGAATTCTGACACGGCATGGTGGGTTGCAGTCACAAAATGGCTGCCACAAAATGGCTGCTGCAGGAGGTAGAGCCATCCACACACAAAAAAAAATGGCTGCTGCAGCTTACCTTCAATCACACAGAAAAGGTCCTCTTGCTGTGGTGGCAGCTGCTGCCAAAACAATTTTTTAAAAAGTGCACAGCCAATCAAATCTCCAATGGCCAATCAGAAGGTTTGCTTGGCAAAAGCCCCATCTAGCCCCTCCCACTTTCTAAAACACTTGGCAGGTGCCGGGTAAGGTGTCACCTGACTCCATGGCACCCACAGGGGCCACACGGGAGAACTTTGGTGTACAGTATGTCTGGTACTATTTTTATTGCATTGTTTTAATTTTGCAACCCACCTTGAATCTCAGCGAGAAGGGCAGACTACAAATAAAATGTCCATAAGTAAATCAATCAATCAATTTGCTGCCCACCAAAACAAGAGAGCACGGAGAGTACTAACCGTTCTCTTTCTGAGGTAAAAATTCACATTCACTGAGTGGATTTGAACTTTGGATTTGAAACTTCACATTAGGGTTGCCAGGTCCTACCTTGCTGCCGGCGGGGGGCTCCAAGCTGCTGGTCAGGATCTTCTGCCGTGCGACCATAGGATTTGCCCAAAAACTAAAGTGTTTTCCCCCCTACCGGATGGTGGCAACATGATGACATCACTTCTGGGTGACATCATTGTGACCTGTTTGGGGGTGTGGCTTCACCACTGATCAGGTGGTCGGGGGTGGATTGGAGCCCCAGAGACTGGGGGTCCCCTGGCCGGACTGGGATTCTGGCTACCCTGCTTCACACAGTCTGATATTTGTGAGTATTCTTGGTCTTTCCTCAGCAATAGATGTGCAGAATAAATGCCTCAAATGAAGCTGAATTCTAAAGTCCTTCTGGCATCCTCTCTCACAGCATCCGTGAGGTGATGAGGCAAACCTGAATAGTGGACCCTCAATATGACGCCATTTAAGGACCACTACAGTAGGCCGAAGCCATGTTGGAGGTGCAGCAAAACCTCTTTGACTCCCTTTCTGTTGCTGGGGGGGGGGAGAACCCATCTCTCTCAAACATGATGCATCTCTGCTGCGGTCTATTTCTCTGTCTCTCAAACCACAGGCGCTGATATCGCATTGATTTTCATGCTTCCCTCCCACTTGCCAACCCACAGGCAGCAGGAGGAATCCTTCACGCCGCCTCGTCAGCAAGAGAACTTCTCCCACTCAGAAAGGAGACTTCCGTGGTGAAATATGGCATGTCATTATCACGGGTATTATAGCCCTGCGCATACCTCATCGCCTCCGTCTCCCCCACCATCACGATCCTCCCTTCCATCACGAATATGATCTCCAGTGTTCCATGCACTGTACGGAGGGAGCGAAACAGAATCTGTGGCCCAGAAAGATCATGGGCTAAACAAGGGAAGGAGGAGAATCAGAGCAAAGCCAGGCTAAAGGGTGTTCATCTTAGGCCTAGAGACGGATGGTGTATTCTCCAGTTCAGAGGCCAAAATACATATTATGTGTGACACATGTTGGGTCATGGGGGCCGGATGCAACTTTTAGCCATATGTTCATGTGGAAACAGCCATGGTGAGGAACTGTTTGTTCCTTCCTTGAGCTCCCTGTGTCCACCACAGGGCAAAAATGGTGCAGGAGGGGAAAGGGTTCCCAGATCCCCACTGTGAATGGGGAATCTCCCACTCTGGGGCCTCCCCCTTCGGTGCAAATCAGCTGGCTGGCAGAGGGCTAACCAGCAGCAAACTGAAGCCTAGACCTCCGTCACTGGTGATTCAGTGACATCACTTCTGGTTAGGGTTGCCATTCCCCCTGTGGGGGCCAGGGAACTCCCCGATTTTGGGGACCCCAATCCGCCATGGCCCAGCTGGCTGGTGGGGGAAGCCCCACCCCTGAGAAGCCCACTTCTGGTGCCGCCGGCACAATAAGGTCACCCAGGAGTGACATCATTGTCTTTCCAGCAAAACTCTATGGTTTCGCCCAAAACCTAGAGCCTCAAACCCAATGTCAGAAATGCAGTGATGTCACTTCTGGGTGATGTCATCATGGTGTGCGTGCTTTATGCATGTGCCAGAAGAATTCAAGGAAGGATCAGGAGTCCCCACACCAGCAGCCAGGTAGAACCTGGCAACTTTACTTCTGGTGTGCATAGGAAGTGACATCATCATGTCACCAGTGACACGTGGACACTCTGGTATTCGGCCACTCTTCTACCATAGAGTTTTTGCCCAAATACCAGAATGTCTGCATGTCACTGGCACTGTGATGACATCATTTCTGGGGCATGCCGGAAGTGACCTTGCCATGCCACCAACAACAGAGGCCTAGGCTTCAGTTTGATGTCACTAAGTCCCCCCACCCCCTTACCCCCAGCTAGTTGACAGGGGGCATTTGGCAATCAAGGAGGCAAGCCTGAAGTCCCTCCTTCCCACTTGGAGCATTTGGAGCTGTGTGGAGTGATGGAGAGTTTTTTAAAGGTTGGTCCCTGTGTGAACGTTTGGCTGACAGTCAGGTCAGTTTCTAGGGTTGCCAGCTCCCCAGTGGAGATTTCACGAGGGGAGAATTTTTTTTTTAATGGCCACTGGACTACAGCATGACATCACTTCCAGGGAAAACTCGGAAGTGACATCATATTTCTTTAGGAATCTCTGGAAACTCTGTGGTAAAGCTGCTCCCCATGTCCACCTCCCACATCTCCTGCTGGTTGCTAGGCCACGCCCGGCAACTTTATGGCACCCGTGACCCAACTTGTGTCATGTATAATGTGCATCTGGCACTGGAGCAGGAAGAAAGCACTGCTCTGCTGATCAGGCAATGGCAGAAATCCAGTCTTCTTGCATTTAGACTACCCAATTCAGAAGTTTCATACAATGTGCTAAATGTATGTACTATCCACCACTACTCTTTTCTGTTCTTATTTTTAAAATCAAAGTTTCTAGTCCTCGTGCAGCCAAAGAAAGGGTTTAAAGTGTGTGAGCAAGACCCAGTGAACTCTCCAAAGCCCAAAGGGGTCTCAGGGTTGCCACCTGCAGGCTGGCAAGTTCCTGGAGATTTGGGGGTGCATTCTGGTTATGGGGTTTAGAGAAGCAAGGGACCTCAGCGGGTTATAATTCCATAAGAATCCACCTTCCAAAGCAGTAGTATTCAGATCTGTTGTAATTCCGGAGATCTCCAGGCCCCACCTGGAGGCTGGCAACTCTAATGGTTAAGAGTGGCAGACTCTAATCTGGAGAACCGGGTTTGATTCCCCACTCCTCCTCCACATGAAGCTTGCTGGGTGATGTTGGGTCAGTCACAGTTCTCTCAGAACTCTCTGAGCCCCACCAACCTCACAGGGTGGCTGGTGGGGAGAGGAAGGGGAGGTAATTGTAAGCTGCTTTGAGACTCCTTCGGGTAGAGAAAAGCGGGGTATAAAAACCAACTACTCCTCCTCCTCCTCCTCCTCCTCCTCCTCCTCCTCCTCCTCCTCCTCCTCCTCCTCCTCTTCTTCTTCTTCTTCTTCTTCTTCTTCTTCTTCTTCTTCTTCTTCTTCTTCTTCTTCTTCTTCTTCTTCTTCTTCTTCTTCTTCTTCTTCCTCTGTTCAGAACCAACTCTCAAACAGAGAAAAGATAATTATGTAAGCAAAATCCACAGTATCTCTTATCTACTACACCCCCA
This sequence comes from Gekko gecko, assembly GCA_029375565.1. Classification (NCBI taxonomy): domain Eukaryota; kingdom Metazoa; phylum Chordata; class Lepidosauria; order Squamata; family Gekkonidae; genus Gekko; species Gekko gecko. Next base: position 220,289,516 of record JAPDNY010000005.1, read on the forward strand.
CCCACCCCACCCAGTATAAATTTGGTAGGCAGGCCACTGTTTACAGACGGGGGTCCACAGTTTTCAAGATGGCCGCTCGTGCTGTTCGTCCAGGGGGGTTACCAGGGTGTTCAGATGTCTTTTGTCCAACAAACCATTCACTGCACCATGCCAGCACTGCCTCACCTCCTCTCCATAACTAATTCCACGTCCATCCGCCTCTCCCGTTCCCCGTGGTCGCAGCGCGCGGACTTTCGGCCCATCAATATCAATGCATAGATCTGATTGCAACATTACTTAAACCTTGGAGAAAAATAATTTCAAGGATAAATTATTAATTTGTATCGAACGTGGCGTAATTGTCCTATTAAGTCTAACAAAGCCATATGTTTGGCCGGGGTATTTATTCAAGGCTGTAATTCTCATCGACGTCCTCAATTCTAATTAACGGGACGTTTAGAAAACAGGTTCCACAATTGATATACCCCCACCCAGATCGATCACCTTTGTAGAAATCCTCTCCCTCCTGTCCCCCCGCCTCCATCTGTGTCTCTGACGGTTGCTTTGAAGGATACCGATTCCTTTTTCTTTTTTTAAAAAAAAACCCCTCTGCTTTGATTTTTCATCGGGTGTCATGTTTGATAGCGTAGGGCAATCAGAGGCAAAGGGGGACGGGAGTCCTGCACGGTTACTAGTTGTGCTGAAGAGGGGATTTTTCTTTTTTTTGCCAGGACAGCTTTTTAGAAATGTTTCTGTGAGCGGGGTGGTCCCACCATCCTTTGCAACCGGTCCACTGATGTCAAAGGTCACCTCAACACCAACCCTTTTTATGCAAGGTCAAAGGGTCCTATTTCATGCTCTTAATTATATCACCCTTACATCTTCTAATGCAAGCGAGGCCATGACCTTTCCCCAGCCCCAGAGGGAAACTTACAAGCGACATTATTCTACCTCGGGTCAGTCCCAAAACTGTGAGCACGGCCCTCTCGCTAGCACGTGGCAAGGAATCAATTAAATAGTTAGAGTCTCCCAAGAGCCCAAAGTGTCCCTCTGAAATGGGTGACTTTGTCTGAGTGCATCCTGTTATGGGACTGATCAGTAATTCAGTTGCAGAAATGTTTCACCTGGTAGGAGTTGGCCCATTGTGTCTCTGCGTGAGTCAATGCTCAGAATTCAGCTGTTGCTTATCAGGAGGCACCACAGTGACTGGTGCAGATAGCAGGCTTCCCTGTTTCTGAGATAACCCTTTCAAGTTGCTGTAAGAATGAACTACGTCTCAGTTTTCAAGTGATAAACTCAGGTTGACCCAGCTGCCCCAGGTCTCAGACGAAGTTTTCACATCACCTCTATCATGATCCTTTGAACTGGAGATGCTGGGGATTGAATTTACAGCCTTAAGAACATAAGAAGAGCCCTGCTGGATCAGACCAATGGTCCATCTAGTCCAGCATCCTGTCTCACACAGTGGCCAACCAGTTCCTCTGGATGGCCAGCAATAGAGCATAGAGGTTGAGGCCTTCCCCTGACGTTGCCTCCTGGCTCTGGGATTCAGAGGATTAGTGCCACTGAATGTGGAGGTTCCCCTCAGTCGCCATGGCTAGTAGCCACTGATAGACTTAACCTCCATGAATCTATCTAATTCCCTTTTCAGGCTATTTATTCCTGTGGCCATCATGACATCCTCTGGCAGCGAATGCCACATATTAATCACTCTGTGTAAAGTAGTATTTCCTTCTGTCCGAACCTACTGCCCATCAGTCTTCTAAATGCCAAACAGATATTTGTCCCTTGAGCCCCAGCCCTACCTCTAAACATTTCTTCTGTGCCTTTCCCACCATCCATGGTGACTCATGAAGTTGCCTTCTACCGAGTCAGACCACTGATCTGTCAAGGTCAGTATTATTTGATATGATTGGCTGCAGCTCTCCAGGATCTTGGGTCAAGGTCATTCACATCACCTGCTACCTGATCCTTTTAGCTGGAGATGCTGGGGATTGAACCCAGTGAGTAGGGCTGCCAAATCAAGGTTGGGAATTTCCTGGCGATTTGGGGGGTGGAGCCTGGGAGAGCACAGGGTTTGGGGAGGGGAAGGAACCTCAACAGGGTAAAATACCATGGACTCCATCCATTTTTTAAAAATTAATTTTTATATAGTTTTTAGTAGGTATTACATATTGTCTTTTAACCCGTACATTCCATAACAGTTTATATCCCTCCTCCCTCCCTCCTCCCCCCTCTGCTATTCCAATGTGTTAGTCCTTTATTCCCAGCCACGGGCAAAAAGTCCAAATCTTGCACTGAATGTCCGTTCTTCCTTCTGTTAGTAGCCACTCCAGGTAGGTCTTCCATTTCATCCTGATTGCTGTAGTCCTGTCTTCCCATCTAGTCTTCCTGTTCAGTTTCTCAATTATGTCCGACTGCATGAAATCAAATAAATAATCATGCCAGATTTCTACTGTCCACTTACTCTTGTCCTTCCAGCCCAGAGCAATCACTACTTCGCTTGCTAGTATCATTGCTTTGAATGTAGCTTGGTTCTCTTTACTTACTCCTGGGTTCCCTATCGTGCCCATTAACATTCAATTAAAGTTAATGGTCAGTGAAACTTTGCATATTTTCCTTATGATTTGTAGTATTTTTGTCCAAAAGGCCCTGACCTCTGGGCATTCCCACCACATATGGGAAAACCATCCTTTAGCCTGTTTACAATGCCAACACCTGGGGCTCATTCCTGGGATCATATTTGCTATTTGTGCTGGTGTTTTGTGCCATTTTGTAAAGAATTTATGCTCCATTTCATTAAATTTGATCACTTTAATTTCCTCTATTCTTTCCATTATTTCACTTGCCAAATAGACCCCATCCATTTAGGCAGCTGTTTTCTCCAGGAGAACTGATCTCCACTGTCTGAAGAAGGAAAGGAGGAGGTTATCATACCCCGCTTTTCTGTACCTTAAGGAGTCTCAAAGCAGCTTAGAATCACATTCCCTTCCTCTCCTAGGGTTTCCCAGGTCACTCCTGGCCACCAGTGGTGGACGGGTGGTAGAGTGGCCAGATCCAGGTTGGGATATTCCTGGGGATTTGGGGATGGAGCCTGGGGAGGACAGGGACCTCAAAGGGGTACAGTGCCATGGAGTCCAACCCCCAAAGCATCAATGTTCTCAACCAGTCAGAACCGTAGCTTGGAGATGAGCATAATTCCAGGGGATCCCCTAGTCCCACCTGGAGGCTGGCATCCCTATGACTCTTCCCACAGCAGGAGGCACCTTTGAAGGCATGTGGGGCTGAGAGTGCTCTGATAGGACTGTAACTGGCCCAAGGTCATCCAGCAGGCTTCAAGTGGAGGAGTGGGGAATCAAATCCGGTTCTCCAGATTAGAGTCTGACGCTCTTAACCACTGCACCATGCTGGATCTCTCTGGACATCAGCTGTAATACCAATAGGGTTGCCAGCTTCCAGGTGGGGCCTGGAGATCTCCCGCTTCTACAACTGATCTCCAGCTGACAGAGATCAGCCCCCCTGGAGAAAATGGCTGCTTTGAAGGGTGGGCTCTGTGGCCTTGTGCCCTGCTGGGTCCCCTCCCCTCCCCGCCCCAGACCCCGCCCTCTCCCGGATCCACCCCCAAAGTCTCCAGGTATTTTCCAACCCAGACCTGGCAACCCTAAATACCAGGAAATCTCCAAGTTGAACCTAGAGGTTGGCAGGCCTGCCACTGAATCACAGCCTTTCCCTCCAAAACACCAAAAATGTTTCCTGGCTCTGAGGTAAACCGAAGGCCGGATGGGAAAGACAGGCTCTGAGGAGGGGCCGTTGTGTTTCATCTTTAGCCAAGGAGCACACCTTTAATAGAAACTTTTCATATGTAATCTACCTGCACATCAAAAGGGAAGTACCGTTAGGATGATTGATGCTAATGTTCCCCTCTTTGGAGGGGGAATTGCTACGGCAAGCCATTTGGATTCCTCTTGTCAACCACCCGACTGTATTAAGCATTTGAATACTTTCAAGGTCTCTCTTGTGGAATCTGGTTTTATTCCTCCCCCCCCCCAACAGTATTGATGGTCTTAAACAGCCGTTGAGACGCAGAGGCTCCTTTTCAGAGGGGCATTCTTCACTGTTCGTTACCCGATGACGGATTGACGTGAAACGGGGATTTGCCTGGAAACCCCCCGTAGTGTATCTCTATTTGTGAATGCGCGTTGGTACGTTGTCAGTGCTTTTAATATGATGTCGCTGACATAGCATCAAACACAAAGCCGTTTTTGATGATAATAGATGGCGGCGTTGGCGTTGGTGAAAGATGTGCCGGCAGTACGGGAGGAGAAAGTTTGATTCCATTCTTTGCTTGGGTTTGAGCGGCATTCCTTTTCAGTGGTAATGGGAGTGGGGAGAAGGCCTTGAAGGAAGTGAAAAACTGGTAGGGGTGGCACTGGACAAGTGTGAGCCCTTAGTCTTGCTGGCACGGGGTCCAGTAGGCATGCCAGCCTCCAGGTGGGACCTGGGGATCCCCTAGAATGACAACTCATCTCCAGACGGCAGAGATCAGTTCCCCTGGAGAAAAGGGATGCTTTGGAGGATGGGTTCTGTGGCATTGTACTCCACTGAGGTCCCTGTCTTCCCCAGGCTCCACCCCCAAATCTCCAGGGGTTTCTCAATATGGATTTGGCAACCCTGCCTCCTCATCCTCTGCCAGTGGCCAAGGGGGACCTGACAAGCCTAGAGTTCATACAGTGTGGGTTGGGCTCCAGTTTCACATGAAAACATGAGGCTGCCTTATACTGAGTCAGACCCTTGGTCCATCACAGTAAGTATTGTCCCCTCAGACCGGCAGCAGCTCTCCGGGGTCTCAAGCAGAGGTCTTTCACGTCAACGGTTTGGTGTGGTGGTGAGGAGCACGGACTCTAATCTGGGAGAACCGGCTTTGATTTCCCCACTCCTCCACATGCAGATGCTGGTGTGACCTTGGGTCGGTTACAAGTTCTTTCAGAGCTGTTCTCTCACAAGCAGTCCTCGAAAGAGCTCTCTGAGCCCCACCTACCTCACAGGGTGTCTGTTGTGGGGAGGGGAAGGAGATTGTAAGCCGCTCTGAGACTCCTTCGGGTAGTGAAGGGTGGGGTGTAAATCCAATTTCTTCTTCTTCTTCTTCTTCTTCTTCTTCTTCTTCTTCTTCTTCTTCTTCTTCTTCTTCTTCTTCTTCTTCTTCTTCTTCTTCTTCTTCTTCTTCCACCTGTTCCTGTTCACTGGAGAGGGCAGGGATTGAACCTGGGAATTTTTGCCTGACAAGCAGCTGCTCTGCCATGCAGCCACAGTCCTCAGTCTTCTGTTTTTAATTTCCCCAGTGGGAGAAAGCCATGGAGGAATCAGAGCATAGGGGAACTGGACTCTGTCCAGGGTTACCCAGCTTCTGGTTGTGAAAAACCTGGAGATTTTGAGGGGTGGAGCTTGGGGTGGGGTTTGGGGAGGGGACGGACTTCAACAGGGTATGGTGCCACAGAGTTCACCTTCCAGAGAAGTCATTTCCTTCAGGGGAACCAATGCCTGTTGCCTGGAGATCAGTGGGAATCCCAAGAGATCTCCAGCCACCACCAGTGGGTTTGGCAACCCTAACTCTGTTGCCTCCTCCAGAAAACCCTCTCAGTCAGACTAGGGGCTCCTGTCGACTGCAGTGACTCCCTGATGGGGTAAAAGGAAGTGCCAATCCAGTACAAGAAAGTACCAATCTGCCGGAATGACAGCTCCTCTCCAGACTACCAAGATCAGTTCACCTGGGGGAAATGGCTGCTTTGCAGGATGGACTCGAAGAAGGAGGAGGAGAAGAAGGAGGAGGAGGAGGAGGAGGAGGAGGAGGAGAAGGAGAAGGAGAAGGAGAAGGAGAAGAAGAAGAAGAAGAAGAAGAAGAAGAAGAAGAAGAAGAAGAAGAAGAAGAAGAAGAAGAAGAAGAAGAAGAGGAGGAGGAGGAGGAGGAGGAGGAGGAGGAGGAGGAGGAGAAGAAGAAGAAGAAGAAGAAGAAGAAGAAGAAGAAGAAGAAGAAGAAGAAGAAGAAGAAGAAGAAGAAGAAGAAGAAGAAGAAGAGGAGGAGGAGGAGGACGAGGACGAGGAGGACGAGGACAAGGAGGAGGAGGGATGGGAGGAGGAAGAGGAGGAGGAGAATAGATTTATACCCCGCCCTTCACTTGGAGTCTCAGAACGGCTTACAAACTCCTTTCCCTTCCCATCCCCACAACAGACACCCTGTGAGGTAGGTGGAGGTGAGAGAGCTCTGAGAGAAACTGCTCTTTCAAGAACAGCTCTGACAAAACTATGACTTGCCCAAGGTCATCCAGCAGCTGCAAGTGGAGGAGTGGGGAATCAAACCCGGTACTCCCAGATCAGAGTCCGCGCACTTCACCACTACACCAAACTGGTTCTCCCCAGGCTCCTTCCCCAAATCTCCAGGAGTTTTCCAACCTGGATCTGGCAACCCACCCCACCCTCTGCCAGTGCCAGGGGTGGGGACCTAGCAATCCTACTGATGCCCAAAGGACACGGAGGTAGGGATGCCAAAGGTGAGGGGCATTCCAAAGGTGAGATGCTACTACTGGGAAAACCCCATCCAGGTTGCCATCCGTCTCATCTCTGCATGCAGGGGTTCAGGGAGAAGCACTTGCGAAGAGGATCTCAATGTAGGCTTTCAAGTACCCCAGCCTAAGGATGACAACTTCTAGGTGGGGGCTGGGATTTTCTTAGAATTACAACAGATCTGCAGATGACAGAGATCGGTTCTATTGGAGAAAAGGGCAGCTTAGATGGTAGCCTCTATCGTAGGTATGCCGACCCCCTGTCTCTCAGGAGGGGTCATTTCAACCAGCAATGGACCCCGTCGGGGTACCCCAGGACAATGCTCCCTCTAAGCTATGGAGTCCTGTGAGCAAAACATTCTGCTCTGTGAACTACTGGCATTAACGTGAGTGAGCGATTTAGCTACTGCATAAATTACTTTGCTCTGGAGCCATCCTTCCTGAGCTAAGACAAACATGTGTAAGCCAGAGGCTAAAAAAACTGTGAGCTAGCTCACACTAACTCAGCTTAGAGGGAACACTGCCCCTGGAGTCCATATACCAGGCATCTTGACGTAAGTGGACACGAGGGTGGACACCAGGACTGGCAGGCCCCATAATCATGCCTAGGCAGCGACCCTGGCAAGCACATGAGATCTTGTTCTGACAACTGCAACCCCCCCTCCACCCTGCCGACATCTGCATATTTCAGACAATGGATTTGCCTCCCCCAGAGCTACTTCTTTTCCGTTTCAATCTCACTTCAGCCTTCCTCCCCACGTTGCCTTTACAACGAGAAGTCCTGATTTCTACTCCTTTCCCACCCCCCTAACCTAGGTGGCTCGTCAAGCAGTACTGTTTCCATCTTGATGGAAATGGAAATCCATTTTGATCCATTACATTACCGATCCATTAGTCCTTCAGCCACCGGAGAAGTAATTGGGAACCCAATCCAAAGCGTACTTTGCATCTAGAAGAGAACCTCTGGTCTCTTTTGTCCGCTCCTGGGAACCCTGTACAGCATTTCCAAATGACATTGTTTTATCCCTGATTAATCTCATCAATGCTTTGTTCTGAGGGACCCCTCGCATTAGCAAGCCCTCTGGACACATTTTTGGGTTTAATTAGTCCCGCACACCCAGTAGTAATGTATGGCTGCGAGAGTTGGACTATAAGGAAGGCTGAGTGCTGAAGAATAGATTTTTTTGAATTATGGTGCTGGAGAAGACTCTTGAGAGTCCCTTGGACTGCCAGGAGATCAAATCAGTCAATCCTAAAAGAAATCAACCCTGACTGTTCCCTGGAAGGCCAGATCCTGAAGCTGAAGCTCAAATACTTTGGCCACCAAATGAGAAGGGAGCATTCACTGGAGAAGACCCTGATGCTGGAAAAGATTGAAGGTCAAAGGAGAAGGGGATGGCAAAGGATGAGATGGTTAGACAATGCTATCGATGCAACGAACATGAAATTAAGCAAACTCCGGAGCATGACGGAAGACAAGAGGAGATGTGGTCCATGGGGTCGCAAAGAGGCAGGCTCGACTGTGTGAATGAACAACAACAACAAAGCCACGCACAGCCCCATTGCTGTGTGTCTGCTGCAGGCGCCTACTGGCAGTGCACCCCCAAGCTTCCTTTGAGTCATGTTCCATCTTCACAGTCTCTGCTCCATGGATTCCTGTTCTCCTGGATGGGTAAAGTATAATTCCACCAACACCCTCCTAGTATCCCCGCTCACCTTGGTACTTCCAGTTCTTGTGAGTATGTCTTAAAGTATGTTTTATTTCTCTGTGTGTGCATTTTATTAGAATTTCTTCTCTTAATAAAAACAACCCTATTGCTTAAGCAAAGGACTGGTTATTGAGAACTCTCTTAAAGGAAATGATCCCCATAAACATAGGTAGCAAATCCTGGCTTAATACCCCACCTCTCTCTGAGGCCTGCCATTTAGCTAAATTCCCCCAGAAACTGAAGGCAGCTATTCAGCTTCTTAAATTCACACTGGTAAGAGTAACACTATTGCATCACATCACTCCCCAAACTCTTCCCTGAGAGCCAATTTGGTGTAATTGTTAACTGTGTGGACTCTTATCTGAAAGAACTGGGTTTGATTCCTGACTCCTCCACTTGCAGCTGCTGGATGACCTTGGGCAAGCCATAGTTCTGCCAGAGCTGTCCATGAAATAGCAGTCCTCGAAAGAGCTCTCTCAGCCCCACCTACCTCACAGGGTGTCTGTTGTGGGGAGGGGAAGGGAAAGGAGTTTTTAAGCCGCTCTGAGACTCCGAGTGAACGGCGGCTTATGAATCCAATCACCTCCTCCTCTTCTTCTCTTCCTCCTCCTTTCCCTCTCTGGGCTCTGTCCTCAAATCTCCACAAATTTCCCAGCCCAGTGTTGTCACCACAGCCCCAAGCAGTTTAGGATTTTAAAGGTGAGAACCCACCATTTGAACTATGTCTGGAAGCAGAGGCATGGAGTTGAGGTGGGAGAGCAAGAAGACCTGAATTCATCACTAATGGAGCACAACCTTCTCTGAAAATAGTCGCCAACCTCCAAGTGGGGCCTGGAGTTCTCTCAGAATGACCCCTGATCTCCAGACTACAGAGATTGATTCCCCTGGAGAAATGGCCGCTTTGGAGGATGGAGCTGATGGTCCTATAACCCACTGCGGTCCCTTCCATTCACAAACCCTACCATCCTCAAGCTCCACCCCCCAACAAAAAATCTTCAGGAATTTCCCAAGCTAGAATTTGACAACTCTAGAAGACAGCAACAATGAGACCTAGAAGTAGGTTTTCCAGCCTCCAGGTGGGGCCTGGAGATCTCCCACTTTTACAACTGATCTCCAGCTAACAGAGATCAGCTCCCTTGGATAAAATGGCTGCTTTGAAGGGAGGACGCTATGGCATTGTACCATGCCGAGGCTCCTCCCCTCCCCAAACTCCGCCCTCTTCCGGATCCACCCCCAACATCTTCAGGTATTTTCCATCCCAGACGTGGCAACCCTACCCAGAAGACTGGGCCAGTGTTCCAGGGGAACTGTGTGTCTCCCTACAACATGCCCCAGAATCCTTTGCAAGGGCAAACTGTCCTCACTAGAGATCAACATGTTCCTTGTTCTCTGTTTGACAAACTACTGCTGTGTTATAGAGTTGCCAAGTCCCTGATGTTTACTGGCAGAGGAAGGGGGTGGGTGGGGTTGCTATATCCAGGCTGGGAAACTCCAGAAGATTTAGGGTTGGCGCTTCAGGATGACCAGGACCCCACTGGGGTACAGTGCCATAGAGTCTTTCTTCCAAAGCACCCCTTTTCTCCAGGGGAACTGATCTCTGTAATCTGTAATTCCCGGGGATCCCCAGGTCCCACCAGGAGGCTGGCATCCCTAGCCAATGCAGTATCAGACCCTCCGTCCTTCAGGTAAGTAACGTGACAGGGAGTAATTTCCGTCTGCAGACAGAGCAGAATTAAAGTAGTTACTGCAGAAGAACTGCTAGAATGAGAATCAGTTGTAATGACCCTGGAAAAATACGGCCGCTTTGCCCCCTCTTGGCTTGCCTCTTAGAAATAGCTGTGGTCAGTCCTGTGCTAAGTATTTATGGGTCTGTGTGTGTGTTGTTTTTTTATGGCTCAGAAGTGGCTGGAGGAGAAGGTCAAAGGTTTATAATGTGATGATGAAGAAGTTATTATGGGGCTTACAAGCTCATATTAGCAGAAAATTATCTGGGAGTTAATAAACAGGGCTTTCAGATATACAAACTCCCATCACACGCAGAGAGAGATCCAGACATAGCTGTGTGCGGCGCAAGGGGTAGGGCCAGAAGTGTGGGGCGGGGGGACCAAATTGTGGCATGTGGAATACACGTCTTCTCCCTTTGCAAAAATCCCCGTGTTCTGCATAGTCATTCTACCAGTTCGGTGCTAGCAAATACTGCCTCTTTGCTATTCATTTAATCATTTAAAACATGTATTAGCCACCTTTCTACCATATAGGAAGGCAGCTTATATGGTGGCCAGGTCCCTCCGGGCAGCTGATGGAGGGTGAGGGTGGGTTTACTGGGAGCTGGGAGTTTCATTGCACGTTTCAGTTTATTGGTGGAGAAGTGGGGCCTGGCAGCGGGGGACCCCACCCCCACTGGAGGATCTGTCATTCCTAGGAGCTTACAATGTAAATAATAATAAAATGCCATGCAATACATCTGCCAGCCATTCCCCGGTCGCACTCGCCCCATTGGAAGACGAGTTGGAGAAGGGATAAAAAGACTGTAGGTGAAATCTGATGCAAATGGTTCCCCGTGCATTCCTCCTACATTTCCAGATGTCTGAACCCACCAATCCACTCCAGGTGTGTGTGTGTGGGGGTTGCCCCCACAGTCCATGGTGCGCATATGCATATGTGTCAGGGGTATTTTGGTGTAGTGGTTAAGTGTGTGGGCTTTAATCTGGGAGAACCAGGTTTGATTCCCCACTCCTCCGCTTGCAGCCACTGGATGACCTTGGGCAAGCCATAGTTCTGTCAGAGCTGTTCTCTCAAGGACAGTCCTCGAAATGGCTGTCTCAGCCCCACCTACCTCACAGGGTGTCTGCTGTGGGGAGGGGAAGGGAAAAGAGTTTGTAAGCCGCTCTGAGACTCCGAGTGAAGGGTGGGGTATAAATCCAATCTCCTCCTCCTCCTCCTCCTGCTCCTCCTCCTCTTTTTCTATTTTTTTAAAAATATGCTAAGTGGATGGCATACGGCAACACTATGGATGATCCACCGTGACCCCCGTGCATTACCCGGGCGCCTCCAGCAGTGGTGTGTGACCGTGATTCTCCATTCCTGGTTGGATCTGAGAGACTTGCCTCACCTCCAAAGCACCCCAAGCTGCCAGTCTGACCGCAGCCAGAGTAAAGCCAAACTCCAGTACAGACGCAGCTTCAATTTCCATGGGGCCACTGAGGGTGCCATGCCAGAGAGCCCCTCCCCCCCGTCCATGGCGCCGGCACTTTGTGTCTAGGAAGCAGAGCTGTGGCTACTGCTTTGGCCTAAAGCCCAACGCCAAATCAGTCACAGGCAGATGCCTCAGCACAGGCATTGTTAGGATCACTCTCGCGTTCCTCAGTACAGAGAATGACGATGATATATGGAGTTCCAGCCACTTGGTGCTTCAGGTCTTTTACGCGAAAATAATACCGTAAAGGAGGAGGAAAAAAAAAAAAGCAATTCAATCATGTTGAGAAATCCATTTGAAAATCATTTTAACTGCCTCTCCCGTCCATTTCCATCCAAATCCTTTTGCTCAGATAGCCCAGCCATTTGCTGTAGGAAGGAGGGCTCCAAATGCTAGAGGAGGTCAACACTGGGTAGGCCGGGGAGGGAAATCAGCAGAGGGGAGCTGGGCCTCAGAAGCCTCCTCGTCTCTCTGTTCACCCGTGGGTTTAAAAGGGAAAAGCAAACTGCCGGATTGCAACCCGGAAGCCCGTACGTTTCCACATGCTGTCTGATTGGAAAAGTGCAGGCTCCTCAAGTTCCTAGCCCTTTGGATGACCGTGCTGCATTAGCCCCATATATATATTATGTTGAGCATAGGTACATCCTACACATACATCATGGGCCGTGTATAGGGCTGCCAACCTACAGGTGATAGCTGGAGATCTCCTGGGGCTACAACTGATCTCCAGGCTACAGGGATCACTTCACCTGGAGAAAATGGCCACTTTAGGAGGTGGATTTAGGGTTGCCTGGAATATCATGGGGTGACGCTCTGGTATTTTGGGGGGGAAATCTATGGTAACCATAGAGTTTTTCTGTAGGCTCACTGAGGGTGCCATGCCAAAGAGCCCCTCCCCCCAAACCATGGTAACCATAGAGTTTTGCTGCAGGCCCACTGAGGGGGCCATGCCAAAGAGCCCCTCCCCCCAAGCCATGGTAACCATAGAGTTTTGCCCAAAATACCAGAGCCTGGCTGGAAGGGCGGGGTAGAAATTTAATCAAGCAAGCACTGCAGTGTGACATCCCTGTTGTGATGATGTCACCTCCACATGACATCGTGTCGGGGACGTCACACACAGTGATGTCGCCCCGCCACCCCCCACCAGTGAGAGCCTAGGGCCTGGTAACCTTAGGTGAACTCTATGGCATTATACTCCATTGAAGTACCGCCCCTCCCCAAACCCCACCCTTCTCAGGCTCCATCTCAAAATCTCCAGGTATGTCCCAACTCAGAGCTGATAACCTGCGTTGTATTCAACACTGGAACCGTCTTCCTTCTGAGGTGATACAGTCTTCATTATTAGAGGTTTTTAAGTATTTGACTGGATACGTTCTGGTTGGGGATATTATAGTTGTGGTTCCTGTGTTGACAGGGGGTTGGACTAGATGACCCCAGTGGTATCTTGCAACCCTGAGATTAAATAAATAAATAAATCTGTCTGGAAGAAAGAGCCAACTCATGTTCACTTTGAAAATAAGACCAGGGACCAGTAGCTGGGAAAATGTGGGTTGTAAATAGTACATTCGTCGAATGGGATGTAAGGATTAACAAACGTATGGAGAGCTATCACGTGTGCACCCTACGCTGATTGGACATATATTCACTGTGATGCATGTCTATTTAGGCAAGATCAAGGGTATGGTTTGCAAAGCAGGAAGTCTGTGAGGCTCTTGAGGAGGCAGTGGTCACAAAATGGCCACCATAGGGGAAGGGTGTGATCAGAAAACATTTGGAGGTTCCAGGATAAACAACTCCTTAGGATGGAGCTGTTGGTTTCCAAATGGCTACTCCCTGCAGACCCAAAGGTGATAATTCAGTGGGGTCTTCCGATGCACCTCTTGTTCCAATGGCAGGATTGGCTCTTTGCTTTTGAGAAGAGGTGGTTTGGAGTGGGAGCAGGTGGACACTGGCAAACTCATCAGCGGGTACCACAAAGGCTCTACGCTGGGGACCACTGCTTTACAACTACCACTTGAGGTGCATTAAGCTGAAGTCTAGGATCTCCCAGTGAGCTTCACCATAGTCAAGTGAGAATTTGAACCCAGGTCTCCGAGGTCCTAGACCCCCCCCTCGAACCACTAGACGCCACCGGCTGTGAGCCTCACATCTCCATCTGTAAAATGGGAACAGCCATGTGGGTCTGTCTCAACAGATTTCCCTCCAGCATCAAACACTGTAAGGATTGTGATGGCTTCTTGAGCGCAGAAAGGGCTGTGTAAAGAAAATAATAATAAAAAAGAGAACAAGCTTCAAGGATGCAGAGACTTGCACAAAGGCCAGGCCAAGCCAAGATGATAGAGAGGAGACAGCTGGAACGTACAGTCACGGCTGTATTAACCTCAAAGCCTGCGATTGTGTATGACCCAAGCCCTCACACGTCAACGGACGAGTCCCCCCCCTATCCCCCGCTTCTCCATGTCAAGGAGCAGTTGAATCTTTGTCTCTTCGAGGTCCAGCCTAACCCCAAATATTTCTATTATATCCATATTGAGAGGGGAGCAATATAGATAAAACCTCTGACCAAAATTATGTTGTTATGGCAACACCTCGGGCCTAAACCTCTGTGCGCAGCCTGGGAAATATTGTCCAATACATCATGCACCAGGAGACCTGACAGGAAGAAAATTGTCCTTAACCAGCGCCTGTCGGGGTGATTTATAAGGTGTTAATTTCCCCGTGACAATAGGGTATTTAACTTCATTTGCTACCACGTTTCCCCCCACATTGTTCCCCCCCCCGGCTAAGAGGGGAGATTGCCAACTTTCACCTCTTTGGGGTGAATTCCTTTCTTCTCTCTGAGGTTTGATTGAAACGTGACGCTTCAAAAGCATTTCCCTGTGGGGTTTCGCAGTCCCTCAGTAGCCCTGTTCAGAAGTTACAGTGAATGTGTGTACATCCTGCATGTATATACGCACACCTGTTTGAGCCAGCGTACACTTGGTTGTTGTTTTTTTCAATGTGCAGTGAATAATGCTGATGTGACATTCCACACATGTGCAGCTGAACACGTGATCGAAACCCCACATTTATCCAGGGACTGATCCTCGGTTTCATTCCAAAAGTGAACACACATTGTTTTTTTTCCTTATAAACAGACACACAGACATACAGGCAGATTGTACGTGCATTCAATGTAACATGTGGGCAGCACTGATGTCTCTTCTAAACTGGTCCCTATAAGAGTTTAGGGTTGTCATTCCCCAGGTCCAGGTGGGAAAATCCCCTGGTTTGGGGAGCTTCTGCCTGCCTCCAGCCAGCTGCCTGGTGGGGGAAACCCCGCCCCCAAACAGTGATGTCACCACATGACGTCCCTGACATGTTGACATCACCCTCAAGTGACATTGTCACGTCAGGGACGTTGCATGACGACACTCTGGCTTTGGGGCAAAACTCAATGGTTTGACCCCAATTTTACCATAGAGTTTTGTCCCCAAACCAGAGCTTTGCCTCCCAACGTCACTGATGAAATGACGTCACTTCCGGGGGATGTCAGCGCATTGGGGATGTCCCCACCCACTCCTGAAATGCCCCTCAGATCCCCCCACCTGCAAGACGAAGGGACCAGCCAAGCCTATCAGACAAAGAGACCTGGGTTGCCAGCTCCAGGTTGGAAAATATCTGGAGATTTCGGAGGTGGAGTCTAAGGAGGGCGGGGTTTAGGGAGGGGAGAGACCTCAGCATGCCATAGAGTCCACCTTCCAAGGCAGCCGTTTTCTCCAGGGGAGTTGACCTCTGTCGACTGAAGATCAGTTGTAATCCCAGGAGATCTCCAGCTACCACCTGGGGTTTGGCAGCCCTAGCCACTACCAGTGGCCCCTCTAAGCTGAGTTAGTGTGAGCTGGCTCACAATTTTTTAGCCTCCAGCTCACGCATTTTTGTCTTAGCTCAGGAAGGAGGGCTCCAGAGAAAACTAATTTCTGTAGTAGCCAAATCGCTTGCTCACAACTTTAATGCCAGTAGCTCGCAAAGTAGAATTTTTGCTCACAAGACTCCACAGCTTAGAAGGAACATTGTTACCCGCGTGAAGCTGCATGCCTGCTTTCCACAAGTAGCAACCTGGATTCAGAGAGCCACTGGGGCGATACAAACTCAGGTTGCCAACCTCTGGGTGGTGGCTGGAGAACTGATCTCTGGGCGACACAGATCAATTCACCTGGAGAAGGTGGCCTCTATGGCATTACACCCAACTGAAGTCCCTCCCTTCTGCAAACCCCACCCTCCTTAAGCTCCACCCCAAAAATCTCCAGGTATTTCCCATTGGCACTGGCAACCCTAATACAAACCCATGCAGGGAATTCTATTACTTCAGCTAATGTTATGTTTAAACCAAGCTGCAGAGCTTCCTAAAAGATCATTTGATGGAGCTAATGATTAAGGTGTCCCAGTAGGGCTGCTAGATCCCAGGGGGGCAGGGGTTTGCCCGCTTTAGGGCCCCCCAACTTGCCGGCCCACATCCAGCCGGCTGGGGAAACCCCGCCCCCAAAGTGCCTGGTCCGGGCCAATGTGCCCAACGTGATGATGTCACCCACAGGTGACATCATCGCACTGGGGACGTCTCCGGGGGGAACGCTCTAGCATTCAGCCTGAAAACTCTATGGTATCATGGAGTTTCTAGCCAAATGCTAGAGCACACCACCCTGTTGGCATGCCTAGTGTGATGACATCACTTCCAGGTGACATCATTGTGGCACGCGCATGAAAATCCTGGACCAGAAGCTTCTCCCCCCCCCACCGGAAAAAGGTAGGGAGTCCAGTGTTCCCTCTAAGCTGAGTTAGCGTGAGCTAGCTCACAGTTTTTTAGCCTCCGGCTCACACATTTTTGTCTTAGCTCAGGAAGGATGGTTCCAGAGCACACTGATTTATGCAGCAGCCAAATCGCTCGCTCACAACTTTAATGTCAGTAGCTCAGAAAGTAGAATTTTTGCTCACAAGACTCCACAGCTTAGAGGGAGCATTGTTAGGGACCTGGCAAACCTTTGTTCCAGGTCCCCCTTCGCTAGTCCACTTTCTCCGTTGTTTCGCCTACCTATGGAACGGCCCAACCAAGGAGGTCAGGAAAGCGCCTGTTCTCCTGGCTTCCCGCAAACGATGCAAAACTGAATTAATCAAGGGGGCTTTTCTGCACAAGTAAGTGGGTTGCCCTGTTCAAAACGGTTCTCAGACTTACTCGGATAAATGATTAGGGGCTGCGGTCTACACCGCTGAGTATAGCTTATTGTAAATAGGATCACAGTGTGTAATTTCTGTATCGCTTAATGTGTCATGTGGATACTTATGCTCGGTTTCAGTTCTTTCTGGCCGGTTCCAGACTTCTGAAATCCTAATGCATCGCCTATTGAAATGTCCCATGTCGTCGACTGTATTGACTCACTATGTGGAATCCCCCTTTAGTCCCTGTGAGAAAGGCAGGTAATAAATATTGGTCCTGGTCACACGTGTCGGAAAATGCGGGGGGGGGAAGCGAGGCTATTCGTGCCACGGTAATTTGACCCGTCACTGCATGATCTGCCGCAACGGCGGGTGAAGAGCGGGGGGTTTCCTTGCAGCCTGCTTCCGGTGCACTTCATCCAGGAACCAGTGATGCGATCAGAGTGTGCCAGAGTGATCACACCGGCAACTCCATCCTCGGCGCATCGCAACCTCTTTGATAGTGGATCTTCCGTGGTTTTTTTTAACTCCGCTTCTTTGGCTGACTGCTGCAGGTTGGCGACGGGTGTGGGACACTTGCCAGATGTGTCTGTGTGAACGCGCCCATAAAATCTGGCTGGCATTTGTAAGTATCCCACAGTAAATTCTGCGTGTGACCGGGACACTTGTAATTTTTTTTTTTTAATGAAGTACGTAAGAACATAAGAGAAGCCAATGTTGAATCAGGCCAATGGCCCATCCAGTCCAACACTCTGTCACACAGCGCCCAAAATATACCAGGTGCCATCAGGAGGTCCAGCAGTGGGGCCAGGACACCAGAAGCCCTCCCACTGCTCTCCCCTCCAGCACCAAGAATAGAGTGCATCACCTGCCCCAGACTGAGAGTTCCCATCTATACCCTGTGGCTAATAGCCACTGGTGGACTTCTGCTCCATATGTTTATCTAATTCCCCCTTGAAACTGTCCATGCTTGTAGCTGCCACCACCTCCTGTGGCAGTGAATTCCATGTGTTAATCACTCTTTGTAGTATCATATCCGCCTCACCCAGTACCTCCAGCTGTTTTTTCGTTGTTAGTGGTTTCAATGCTCTGCTTTTTGCGGCTGGTTTCATGGAGGAGGAGGAGGAGGAGGAGGAGGAGGAGGAGGAGGAGGAGGAGGAGGAGAAGAAGAAGAAGAAGAAGAAGAAGAAGAAGAAGAAGAAGAAGAAGAAGAAGAAGAAGAAGAAGAAGAAGAAGAAGAAGAAAGAGGAGGAGGAGATTGGATTTATACCCTGTCCTTCACTACCCGAAGGAGTCTCAGAGTGCTTACAATCTCCTTTCCCTTCCCCTCTCCACAACAGACACCCTGTGAGGTAGGTGGAACCAAGTTTGATTCCCCATTCCTTCACATGCGGCTGCTCTTGAGAGAACAGCTCTGAAAGAACTTGTGACCGACCCAAGATCACACCAGCAGCTGCATGTGGATGAGTGGGGGATCAAACTTGGTTCTCCCAGATTAGGGTCCGTGCTCCTAACCGCTACACCAAAGCGGCAAATTTGCACATGTCGTGCAATTCTTTTTATACGCCATTGGGAGGGGTTAGTTAGGTAATGTGTTTGCACATGTGATGAGCTCATCAGATTCGTATGTACATTTGTGCATGTGATGTGGGGTACAAATGGGCCCCATACGTCATCACCTTATCCCATGTATACAATCCCATGAGCAACAAAAGGGCAGGGAGGGATATTTAATCCTGAAATAACATACATAGGTAGTATTTTATATGCACGATCTCTGGCTTTTGATTTGGCAACTTGAAACGGAGTGAAATAGGGCTGGGGACAGAGCTTTTAATTTCAAAATAACACAAATAGACTACAACCTACTAACGGTCTTGGAGCCTGAGCCCCTTGTGGGGAGGAACAGTGTGAGAATTCCCATCCTCCAAGTGGGGTCTGGAGTTCTCCCAGCATTCCGACTCATCGCCAGATGACAGAGATCAATTCCCCTGGAGAAAATGGCTACTTCAGAGGGGGGATTCTATGGCAACATACCCCACTGAGGGCCCTCCCCTCCCCTCCCCGAACCCCACCACCCCCATGCTCCACCCCAGGGCTCTTTTTGCAGCAGGAATTCCTTTGCATATTAGGCGACGCATCCCTAATGTAGCCAATCCTCCAAGAGTTTACAGTAGCCCCTGTCAGAAGAGCTCTGTAAGCTCTTGGAGGATTGGCTACATTAGGGGTGTGTCGTCGCCTAATATGCAAAGGAGTTCCTGCTACAAAAGGAGCCCTGCTCCACCCCCAAATCGCCAGGAATTTCCCAGCCTCTAGTTGGCAACCCCAGCCCCATTCAAGTGTGTCCAGGGCTTTTTTTGTAGAAAAAGCCCAGCAGGAACTCATTAGCATAACAGGCCACACCCAACAGCAGAAGCTCATTAGAATAATAGGCCACACCCCCAACAGCACAGCTCATTAGCCTATTAGGCCACACCCCCATGTTACCAGAAGTGTGGTCATCTAGCCACACCCACCTTTTGCTTCTTATTCTGTTTACCTGGTTTGTTGTCAAAACCCAGGGTAGCAGGAACTCCTTTGCATGTTAGGCCACACACCCCTAATGTAGCCAATCCTAATGAGTTTCTGCTGCTGGGTGTGGCCTATTATGCTAATGAGTCCCTGCTGGGCGTGGCCAACTCGGGAGCCAGCCAGAACTCCATTCCTGTGCATTCCTGCCCAAAAATAGCCCTGAGTGTGTCGCTCTCTCCTAAGCACTACAAAAAACACATCTACCCAATCCAGCTTTCTCTACTGAGGGGAAGCAGTTGGTCAATGACCCCGGGCAGAAGTCCTTTCCAACCTTTCCACTTTTTTGAGATTTTTTAAAATATCTATAAATATATATGGGGTCAGGAAGCAATTTTTCTCCAGGCCAGTTTGGCCAGTGTTCTTGGAGGATTTTTTGCCACCTTCTGGGCATGGAGTAGGGGTCACTGGGGGTGTGGGAGGGGAGGTATTTGTGAATTTCCTGCATTGTGCAGGGGGTTGGACTAGATGACCCTGGAGGTCCCTTCCAACTCTATGATTATATATGTATAATGGGAGAAGTTAGGGATTGAACATACCTTTTTTCCACCTGCATGCTCTTCCCCGAAGGTGTAGCTCCAGAGCCATACCCAGAATTTTTAAAATCAGGGTGCATATTTTTTGTTAATGGGCCACTTTAGCACAGTGGAGAGATAAGCTTTTATATATATATATACAGCGGATAGCAGAATAGTCATTAAGTATTGCTATCTTTGTTTAATGGTTCTTTGCACTCCCTTATTGACAATGGTGACTGCTCATCCTTATCTTAAGGTTATAAAGAAGAGGACAGCCGTTAGGAGGGTCCACTCAGAGCCAAGATGCCCATGCAGAGCTGAAATTGGCGTCAGGTGGCCGGTAAGATCAATGGATAGCAGTAAATTGGCACGTGAATGCAAGAGTTTGATGGAGGTGCCCGGCAAATGGGTGGTGGTGCTGGGACCTCGTAGGTCCCACTGTGTGTACGGGCCTGTGTAGCTCTCTCCCCAGCCCTGTTTCATGCTGTTCAGGGCTGCCAGATGATACAGCTGCACCTATCCCCGTTCTCTGACCTTTCTCTGTGCATCCCTGCTGTGGTGGTGTTGGTGGGAACGGAGAGAGTTGCCAGTTAGCCAGGACGTTATGGCCGGGCCCAGGGGTCTTTTGGGGGGGGGAGCCCACCGCAGCGCTCAGGGAGCTCAGGAGCCAAGCCCCACCCCCAGCTGGCTTCTCGGGGAGTCTTTCAGGCAGCCGAATGTCAATTTCAGCTCCATTATATCCTATGGGCCATTGAAGTCAATGGTGAAAACATAGGGTATATTCTGGGGGCTGGAGGGGAGGGGTTTAAGGGAGAGGCTCCAAACTCACAGTGTAGCTGATGGAGCCTCTCCCCAAGATACCCACCTAGTTTCAAGAACATTGGATCAGGGGGTCCAATTCTATGGGCCCCCAAACTGGTTGCCCCTATTCCCTCCATTGTTCTCTATGGTGGGAAAAAAGTTACTGTTTGGGAGCCCATAGAATTGGACCTCCTGGTCCAATGTTCTTGAAACTTAGTGGGTATCTTGGGGAGAGGCTCCATCAGCTACACTGTGAGTTTGGGGCCTCTCCTCAAACCCCTCCCTCCAGCCCCAGAATATACCCTATGTTTTCACCATTGACTTCAATGGCCCATAGGATATAATGGGGCCGAATTGCCACCAAATTTGTTTCATTCCCTCCTTTCCTTCTCTCTTTTTCTTCTTTCCCTCCTTCTTCTCTCTTTCTTTCTTTCCCACCTTCTTCTCTTCTCTATTTTCCTCCTTTCCCTGTTTCCCTTCTTCTTCCCTCTCTTTCTTTCCCTCCCCTTCTCTCTACTCTCTCTCTTTCCTTCCCTCTTTCCTCCTTCTGTGGCCCAACTCTCATGAGAAGGAGTTTAAACTTTAAACTCCTTCTCTCTTAGCTCCCCCACCCAGGCCAGCTGGGGAAGGGAAGGGGAGGCTTTTGAAGATGCCTCCCCTCCATTGTTTCCCCTTCTGACCACTTCCGGTGATGTCAGGGGGTGTGGCATAAAAGCCTAATAGCTTATTAGCATACCATATGCTAATGAGCTCCTGCAGCTGTTTTTCTACGAAAAGACCCCTGGCCGGGCCACATTTTCATCTGGCCGGATGCCCGAGAAGGGCAGCAAAAAGCCAAAATATTGGGGTTTGCTTATGTGTGTTTTTCCCCCCGTAGTCAATGCTCCCTCTCAGCTATGGAGTCTTGTGAGCAAAAATTCTACTTTGTGAGCTACTGGCATTAAAGTTGTCAGTGAGCAATTTGGCTACTGCATAAATTAGTTTGCTCTGGAGCCATCCTTCCTGAGCTAAGACAGAAATGTGCACGCCAGAGGCTAAAAAACTGTGAGCTAGCTCACAGGAACTCAGCTTAGAAAAGCCAACAGCCTTTATGATCCTGAAAGTTCATGCTAAGGCAGAGAAATCCAGCTGGCAATCTGCTGTACTCTAAACATATAGCGTATGCACAATATTCTTAGCAAGCAATATGTTAACAGTATTCAATGTGCCTGTTAATAAACTCATAAAATATCTTTTAGTTATTTGTAACATCTTATGAAAGAACTCATTAAATAACTGACCAACTGATAGCTTGAGTTTGGATATTTAAAATTCATCGATGGACATTATAGAACTGCTTTATTGATTCATTGATTGTTCTTATTGATTTAGGGTAGTTTCTTCAGCCAAAAGGAGAGGCTACAAGAGTGTAGTCCTGTGTAGTTACTAAGCTTGCCAACTCCAGATTGGGAATTCCTGGAGATTTGGGGTGGAGCCTGAGGGTTGTGGGGTTTTAGGGCTTCCAGAACCCCTGGGGAGTGGGGGTTTGCCTGCTCTGGGGGCCCCCTACCTGCCAGCCCAGATCCAGCTGAGAAAGGAACCCCACCCCCAAAGTGCTTGGATCGGGCTGCTGCAATAACGGGTTATTGCCTGGTGCAATAATGTCATCGCGCTGGACACATCGCCGGGGGACGTTCTAGCATTCGGCCTGAAAATTCTATGGTATCATAGAGTTTTCAGACTGAATGCTAGAGCGTCCCCTGGTGATGTGCCTAGTGTGGTGACATCACTTCCGGACAAGGAGCTTCTCCCCCCCCGCTGGACAAAAGGTAGGGACCTGGCAACCCTATGGGGTTTGTGGAGGGGAGGGACCTCAGCAGAGTAGAGTCCAATCTCTGAGGCAGCCGTTTTCTCCAAGGGAATAGGCTTGCCAGCTCTATATTGGGAAATACCTGGAGATTTTTAGGGGTGGAGCCTGAGAAGGGCGGGGTTTAGGGAGAGGAGGGACTTCGGTGGATTATAATGCCATAGCATCCACCTTTCAAAGCAGATGTTTTCTCCAGGAGAACTGATCTCTGTCACTTGGAGATCAGTTGTAAACCCAGGAATCTCCAGCTACCATCCATTGTAATTCTGGGAGTACTCCCAGCTCCATCTGGAGGCTGGGAACCCTGGTGTCTGGCCCAAAGTCAGTCACTTAGTTTCCCTAACCGAGCGGGGAATTCCACTTGGGTCTGCCAGACCTTAGTCCAAAATCCTAACCACTACATCTTTGTTATGTATGGAGATACATAAGTGGAGGGAGCTCGATTCCAGCTTCCATTGAAACCTGGTATCCTAAACATCGCAAACTGATTGGACGCTTTGCACAGTTGCCCAATCAGGAAACAAGATATGTGCAGGAGGGAAACAGTATGATTGGTCTTTATCTCTGTAATGTGATTGGTCCTTACTGTACATATGGGCGTGGCTTTGCAAGCCCGGACTGTTTAAAAAGGAGCCTGGTGTTCCCTAGTTTTGCTGTCGTCCTAGTTTACCCTAACCTCTGTAAATAAAGCTGGTTTCACTGTTCAAAGAGCTGCTGTCTGAGTTTCATATCTAACAATCTTCTACTGGCGGATCATTCCCAAAGTGGGCCGTGTCTACAGGTACACCTCGTAACAACATTTGTCTTTGTTTAGTTTGGTTTGCACAAAATAGGAGAA
The DNA here is from genome assembly GCA_029375565.1 of Gekko gecko. Classification (NCBI taxonomy): domain Eukaryota; kingdom Metazoa; phylum Chordata; class Lepidosauria; order Squamata; family Gekkonidae; genus Gekko; species Gekko gecko. Next base: position 220,312,718 of record JAPDNY010000005.1, read on the forward strand.
GAAATATCAGAGGAGGAGGGATAAGGGAAGGAAGAGAGACGGAAACATATCCAGTTTTTTAAGGAAACAGAAAGTCGTGTCCATTCTACAAACTGGGATTAAAAAAGAGTCTTGAATCTGATAAGGTCGGAACCAAAACGAGAGGGTAATTCCTGACGGAGTGGTTCTCTCCGTCCCCCCCAGGACGTGTCCCATGTTAGACTTTCACCTTGATCATCTCTGGTCTGTTTGGGGCTTTGGGGAGTTGGAGCTCTTCCTCCGGCCTTTGATTTTGCACTTGGGAAGATTCCAAACAAACAAACGAAGAAGCGGGGGCCGGAGAGGACATATGCGAAGGGGAAGGGGGGGAGGAAGCTGCTTGGCTCCGGTGCCAGCGCCTATTGTGGGTCAGGACGAGCAGCCGACAGAATCAGTCTTGTCTGCCAGTGACCCCCCGCGCCCTTTGGGAAGGATGAGACCGGGGGACAAAGAGCGGGGATGGCAGCCAGCGTTCAAGGCCTGTGGCTTCTGTTGATAAGGAGACAGAAGGGTGGATGTGTTTTTCAGCGGCCACCAGAACCGAGACCCAGAAGTGAAGCCAGGCACAGTTTGCCAGTTTGGTGTCAGGCCAGCTGAACGAAAAGAGATGTAGGAGAAAGCTACATGGCCCTCCTTTGCAGGGAAAAGAGTGAGAAAGAGGCAGTGCGGTAAATGTGTCTGGGAGAACTCCAGGCCCCACCTGGAGGTTGGCAATCGCACCCACTTCCCCAGCTTGGAGAGGTTCTGATGGGGGAATGTCGTGGCATCCTAGAGATACACATGTTCCTGCTGTTTTCATTGGCAAGAACTTGTTTTCATTGGGCATTTGCCGAGTTCCTACGTAGACGGAAGGAACAGACCCGTCTTCTCCCTCTCAGCAGTGTTTTAGAGGTGGTGGGGCCCACTCTGTGGCAGTGGTGGCAGCTCCAGGATGCAGAGTTGCCAGCCTCCAGGTGGGGCCTGGAGATCTCCTGGAATTACAACAGATCTGCAAACTACAGAGATCAGTGCCCTTGGAGAAAATGGGTACTTAAGAGGATGGCGGCATTCCCTCACCAAAACGCCACCCTTCCAAGGCTTTGCTCCGCCCCCACATCTCCAGGAATTTCCCAACCTGGAGTTGCCATAGGATTGCCAGCCCCCAGGTGGGAGCAGGGATCCCCCAATTTCATGGCCAGGTGCAATGTCAACCATAGAGTATTACCCGAAATCCCAGAGCGTCACTGTGCGTCGTCCCCAGTGTGATGACATCACTTCCACATGACATTATCATGCTGGGGATGTCACATGCAGCTAGGGTTGCCAGGTCTAACTCAGGAAATATCTGGGGGCTTTGGGGGTGGAGCCAGGAGACTTTGGGGGTGGAGCCAGGTGCAAGGATGTGACGTCATTCTGGGAGAGGAGAGGGAAGAAGCACGATTGAACTCTGAAGGGAGTTCTGGCCATCACAGTTAAAGGGACTGTGTTCCTTTTAAATACCTTTTCCCCTCCATTGAAAACTATGGAGGACAGTGGCACCTTCTTTGGGGTTCATAGAATTGGACCCACTAATCCAATCTTTTTGAAATGTGGGGGAGGGGTTTTGAGAAGAGGCACCGAATGCTGTGCTTTGGTGCCTCTATCTCAAAGAACTGCCCACTCAGAGCCCCAGATATTCATTGATTGATTCTCCATTATATCCTATGGGAACCAGTCTCCGTATGGTATAAGGGAGCACCCACTGGACATTTCCCTCCCTCCCGCACTTTCTGATAATCCTGAAGCAGGGGGAGAGCCTCCAGACCAGGAGATCTCCTGCTCCCAACTGGGGACTAGCAACCCTACATGCAGCAATGTTGCCTTGCCCCCCCCCAACTCCTGGGAAGCTCCCTCCCACCCCTGCCCGCAGAAGAAAAGGACCTGGCAACACTAAGTTGGCATCCATTGCAGCCAGTGGGGGTTGGCTGGCCAGCAAAACAGGCGGCCAACGAGCTTGCCAACAAGCAGCAAAGTGGGAACAGACTCTGTGTGCTTTCACACATGCCAAATTGTTGTTGTTGTTGTTGTTGTTCAGTCGCACAGTTGAGTCCGACTCTTCGCAACCCCATGGACCAGATCACGCCAGGCCCTCCTGTATTCCGCTGTCCGCTGAAGTTTGCTCAATTTCATGTTCGTTGCATCGATGACACTGTCTAACCATCTCATCCTTTGCCGTCCTCTTCTTCTTTGACCTTCAATCTTTCCCAGCATCAGGGTCTTCTCCAGTGAATGCTCCCTTCTCATCTGGTGGCCAAAGTATTTGAGCTTCAATTTCAGGATCTGGCCTTCCAGGGAACAATCAGGGTTGATTTCTTTTAGGGTTGAATGATTTGATCTCCTTGCAGTCCAAGGGACTCTCAGGAGTCTTCTCCAGCACCATAGTTCAAAAGAATCTATTCTTCGGCGCTCAGCCTTCCTTATAGTCCAACTCTCGCAGCCATACATTACTACGGGGAATACCATTGCTCTGACCATGCGGACTTTTGTTGGCAGGGTGATGTCTCTGCTTTTTATCATGCTGTTTAGGTTTGCTGTTTAGGTTTGCCTAATAATGCCATTTTAATCCAACTCGGCGACCCTTTGCAAGCACCCTCTGCCGCGTTTCGCACTCACTGAATAATCCACTTTCGGAGCAATCTAGTGATGGCTTGCCAGCAGATTTTAAGGCTGCGTGTGTTAAAACCCAGTTGCAAAGAGCATTGAAAGTGGATCGAAAATGCATTATTCGGGGGTGCATTATTCCGGGGTGTGTGTGTGTCTGTGAAAGCATCTAAAAACTTTGTCTTTCCCCTACCTCTGCCTGCTTCTTGGATGCTGCTTCCAATTAGTTGGAACTGCTGTACCTCAGCGGATCCCTGGGGAATGGAGTCTTTATGACATTTGACAGGCCGGTACCCTGAGGACTACGTTCCCCAGGGTGCACTGTGGGTTACATTCCCCAAAGTGCACCAAGCCGCGGAATGCTTTGGAAACAGCATATAAAGTGCCAGGGGAGGCAGGGAAAAGAGAGGGAAGTTTCCTTCCCACTTCCCGGTTGGCAACATGCCAGCCTGGATCCATTTCCAGACATTTGGGTCACCCAGTAAATGTTTGAGGTGTGGGGGGAAGCAGAGGTGGGAGGGAAGGGGGAAGAAGAAATAAAAGCAAACGAAGAGACGGCCCAGCGGACGATGGCTTCTGTTTAAAGCCGGTCAAAGCGCTGGCAATCGTAGCCACTGACCAAACCTCAAAGCTCATAAAATAAAAATTACCTTCTGAAAAGCCTCGTCACCCACCGCAAGCCATCTGGGAAAATGTGCTGAGTCGCTATTACCTTGCTAGTGGTATAGGTCTGCCCACCTCCAGGGTTGCCAGGTAGCCCCTAACCACCAACAGGGAATGGAGGGTTAGGGTTGCTAGATCTTGGATGGGAAACTCCTGGAGATTTGGGGATGGAGCCTGGGGAGGAGAGGAACCACCGTGGGTTATACTACCATAGAGCAGGAGTGTCAAAGCTAAGGCCCGGGGGCCAGAACCGGTCCATCCAGGGCTGTTATGTGGCCCACGAGAAACTGGTGCAAGGAAAGGAACCGGAGGCTGCTCGGGGTAGGGTTGGGGGGAAGCCACTCCGAACGTGGATTCAGCACAGCGGAACAACCTCGTCTGCAGCAGTCAGGCAGAACTCCTTCACTTCAGGGACTGTTAAGCTGGGAGCCACCACAGCCGCGTTCCTACCTCTCCACTCGGCCTGCAGCTCTGGGGTGCTGTCCCGGGTGGCCTCCGTAGGGTTGCCAGGTCTCACCTGGCTGCCAGTGGGAGGGTCCCTCTCTCGCTCCGAGAGTGCCTCTACGCGCGCCACAGTGACGTCACCCGGAAGCGATGTCATCATGCAGGGCACATTGCGGGGGAGGGGACGCTCTATCCTTTGAGGAATGATAGAGCGTTCCCAGGGCTTTTTTTGTAGAAAAAATCCAGCAGGAACTCATTAGCATAATAGGCCACACCCAATAGCAGAAACTCATGAGCATATTAGGCGATACCCCTGACAGCACAGCATATTAGCATATTAGGCCACACCCCCATGTTGCCAGGACTGTGGTCATCCGGCCACACCCACCTTTTGCTTCTTATTCTGTTTACCTTGTTTGTTGTCAAAACCCAGGGCTTTTTTTGGAGCAGGAACTCCTTTGCATGTTAGGCCACACACCTAGCCAATCCTAATGAGTTTCTGATGTTGGGTGTGGCCTATTATGCTAATGAGTTCCTGCCGGGCGTGGCCAACTTGGGAGCCAGCCGGAACTCCGTTCCTGTGTGTTCCTGCCCCAAAATAGCCCTGAGCGTCCCCCCGACACACAACATGCCCCTGTGCGATGACGTCACCTCTAGGTGATGTTATTGTGCCAGGCACATTGCCGCGGATGGGGGTCTGTGGGGGCGGGGTTCCCTCTGCCTGCCAGCCGGCCTGGCAGCAGTGGATTGAGCCCGCCGAAAGCGGGTAAACCTCTGCCCGTCAGGGGAATGGCAACCCTAATCACAAGTGAGTTTGACACCATGGAGTCCACCCTCCAAAGCATCCATTTTCTCCAGGGAAACTGATCTCTCTTGTCTGGAGATCAGCTGTGAATCCTCAGGTCCCGCCTACAATACCCACCCAGCTCCCCTGGGGGGGAAAAGGCTGCTGTGGAGGGTGGGTCTCCATGGCATGATGCCCCACTGAGGTCTCTCCCCTCCCCGAATGCTCACCTCCCCAGCAAATGCTCCATCCCCAAATCTCTAGGGATTTCCTGACTCAGACTCAGCAGCCCCACGTATTGACCTGAAAGGCAGATTACCCGGATTGTAAGACAAACCTCCCCCAACCCAAAAATAAAGGTTATTCACGAAAAGTTTGTATGTATGTATGTATTATTTATTTATTTATTGCATTTATACCCCATCGTCCCCTATGACGATCGGCTCAGGGCAGCTCACAACGAGGATAAAAATAAATATACACAGGGCTTTTTTTGTCGAAAAAGCCCAGCAGGAACTTATTAGCATAACAGGCCACGCCAAACAGCAGAAACTCATTAGCATATTAGGCCACACCCTGACAGTACAGCTCATTAGCATGTTAGGCCACACCCCCATGTTACCAGAAGTGTGGTCATCCAGCCACACCTACCTTTTGCTTCTTATTCTGTTTACCTTGTTTGTTGCCAAAACCCAGGGCTTTTTTTGGAGCAGTAACTCCTTTGCATGTTAGGCCACACACCCCTAATGTAGCCAATCCTAATGAGTTCCTGCTGTTGGGTGTGGCCTATTATGCTAATGAGTTCCTGCTGGGTGTGGCCAACTAAGGAGCCAGCCGGAACTCCGTTCCTGTGCGTTCCTGCCCAAAAATAGCCCTGAATATACAGTTTAAACCATTTAAATAAAAACAAGATGGCGGCAGCAATAACATCAGTCCAGAGCAGCCTAATACACTTCTTGTTAGATGCTGGTAGAATAGCAGGGCATCTGTAGGCCTCCTATGGGCAGGGCAGACCAAGACGGTAAAAAATATTTTTAAAATTACCATACAACCCTGCAACTTGCATGCCAAATTAAGGAGACTCTCCCTCTTTTCTTTATGGCACTGCTTGGGTGGGTGGGGGAACAATTCAGGTAAATATAGTGTTTATTATAAGCCAGGAGTCACCACGAGTCCGTCGCAACTTAACAGCACAGTATTGCTGGTAGCCCTCTTTACCGTTACCAACCTCCAGGTGGAGCCTAGAGATATCCTGGAATTACAACTGACCCTCAGATTACACAGATCAGTTCCCCTGGAGAAAATGGCTGCTTTGTAGTGTCAACTTCATGGCATTATGCCCTGCTGAGGTCCCTCCCCAAACCCCACCTTCCCCAGGTGTACCCCTGAAATCTCCAAGAATTTCCCAATCCAGAGACGACAAATCTAGGAGGGACCTCAGCAGGGTACAATGCCATCGAGTCCACCCGCCTAAGCTGCTGTTTTCTCCAGGGGACTGATTTCTGTCATCTGCAGATCAGCTGTGATGCCCAGGAGAACTCCAGGCCCCACCTGGGGGGTGGCAACCCTAGTTACAGCCCTCTTTCCAGGAGGAAACACAAGCTTTAGGATCCCTGGCACAGTGCGTCTCTCACTGGGTTCCCACAGAGCATTTGATGGCCTTCCCCACCCTCCCCTTCCTCACTTTTTATTCTACAGTAAGACCTGGCAGCCCTATACCTGGCTTCAATGGAACCTCCGTGTTCAGGGGCAGTATATCTCCATCCTGGGACAAATGGCAACCTACTTTTCTCACAACCCGGATCTTCCATGTACGCAGTAAAATACAGGAGATAATGTTGTTGTTCCTAAAAATGCAGGCTCTCATACAGAGGCCTATTGTGATTGTATGTGTAAAATGCCATTGAGTTATGGCTGATTTACGGAGACCGCAGCAAGGGGCTTTCAAGACCAGTGAGAAGCAGAGGTGGTTTGCCATCACCTTCCTCTGCAGAGCCTTCCTTGGCGGTCTCCCCTCCAAGGGCCGACCCGGCTTAGCTGCCGAGACCCAACAAGATCGGGCTACTCCGTGCCACCTTCCCTCCCAGAGGACCACTGTGCCCCCCCACCCAAAATGCTTTAACTTCTTCCTTGGTCTTCAGATAATACCCCTGCAGCCCTTTAGCCAAGCATATGCAAGTTCGTATCCCTTAACACTCGTCATTCATCACCTTGGGATAATTATCACCCTTTGCTCATAGGCAGAGATAAGAACTGCCTTGGATGTATAAATGAATACGGTAAGAGGAGAGAGAGAGAGAGAGAAAAAATCCACCCTATTACCCATCCCGACGGTCTGGGTGACACGCCGCTTAAAGGGTGTTAAGGGGTAACTAATCGGCACCGCCTGATCCTTCCGAGCGGGCCCCCTTCCAGAACCTCCCCGCCGCAGCGCTCGACTGGTTAACCCTGATGGAAATTAATTCCCCGCTAGTTTGTCAATGGGCTCACTCACACTTCATTTTGTTGGGCCTAAATTGGATGATCCATCACGGGTCTCCAAAGAGACACGCTCCCTTTCCCCTGCTGTTAAGCAAAGCACGGGATGGAAGGAGCGTCATTAAGCTATAACTTATTCTGGAGTGGTGGGGAGAGGGCTCAAGAGAGATCACCCTGAGCACGAAAAAGGGGGAACCGCGGGAAGGCAGTATTCCCTAATGGTCGCAGCTCTGGGCTTTGTGAGTCAGGCCGGAGGACTTCCAGTAGCTCTGGAAGGCGGGTTCCGTTTTCCACCGGCAAGTAAATGATATTTTTAGAGGCCTGCTGTCCAGCCAGGAGGGTCTCTGGTTTTGAGGTCGGGGGGGGGGTCTCTGCTTTACCTTCAAAAGATTCCGGGTGGAATTCTGGGTACCTCCAGTTAAAGGGAAACGCTGCGAGAGCGACCGACTTCACAGAAGGCCTAATTAACGGGCAGAATTCATTGCCACGAGATAAGCGGCGATGATCGCTTAGCTGACTTTTATTAAAAAGCATCAGACGGATGTACGGAGGAGAGAGAATAGGACTTCTATATTCAGGAATATCTTTTTTTTAAAAAACACACCAAAAAAACCCTTCTGTATTATATCAAACTAAAGCAAAACCAATGAAACAGAAAACTCTTACTGGGCTTAATGCCTGAGCTGGGTTTCAGTGAGCTCTGTCTTGTCAAACAAGCGTCAAGAATGACACGTGCCCTTTCCACCCCCCAAAAAACTGAATCATATCTAATGGCACACACACATATTCGACAGCTGTCAGGCCGGGACCAAGGGTTGCCAGCCTCCAGGTGGGGGCTGGAGATCTCTCGCTATTACAACTGATCTCCTAGTGACACATCAGAGAAAACAGCCACTTCAGAAGTTGGACTCTGTGGCATCAGGCCCCAAACCCCGCTCTCCTCAGGCTCCACCCACCCCAAATCTCCAAGTTTTTGGGGAGAGGAGGGACTTCAATGCCATACAGTCCACTTTCCAAAGTGACCATTTCCTCCAGGAGAACTGATCTCCATAGTCTATAAATCAGGTGTAATCTCAGGAGATCTCCAACTACCACCCGGCAGCTGGCAATCCTACCAGGTCCACGTGCACCAAAATTAAAAAAACTCCTCACACACGGAAATCTAGCAAGTCAGGTGAGACCCCACCACCCTGAAATGCTAACTTTCCACCTGCAGTGATTGTGGGAGACTTCAGATTTGCAGTCTGAAGTTTGATGATGCACATCACATACAGGTCTTCTTCAGGAGGTGCTGTTGCCAGAATACAGCCCCATGAGAATTATAAATGGTGTTTTTGAATATGTTTAGCTAGCTGGGAGTGTGATTATCCTGGCGGATCTCCAAAGATCACAACAGGCCGTGATTTATTTACTTCTTTTCTACCTCACCTTTCTCCCCAAAGCAGTTTATGTTGCTCTCCCTTCCTCTGTGCTAGGCTGAGATCATGTGACTGGCCCAAAGCCAACCAGCCAAGTGCTCAGGTCAGAGGGGGGATTCAAACCGGCTTTTCCCAGCTCCTAGTCCGATACTCTGACCACTACACCACAGTGGATCGGTGTGAGGGAGGAGGTGCTCTTTAAAGTACTCCAGACAGTGGTCGGAAGGCGCCTGTCTGATGCAGTTTGATTGCTGAGGTTAACCAGGTCTGAGGCTATAAGCAGCCTAGCTGCGTAATTATGTATCCTTCTCTGAGCACAATAGTACATTAATAAGGCCTTTAAGATGCCACTTCTAAGGTCCAGTTTATGTACACCTGCAGGGGCGTGGTTAACCCCAGAAAGCAGTTTAGTCCCCCCTCCTTCGCTTTTGTTTGCTCCTGCCTTTGGGTATTCTGAGGTAGACTGCCCCTGAACCTGGATGTGCCATTTTGCTATCACGGCTAATGGCTGATAATGGACCCTCTGTGAGTTCGTCTAAGCCAGGAGCGCCCAACCTTTTTGAGCCTGCAAACACATTGGGAATTCTGACACAGCACGGTGAGCGCAGCAACAAAATGGCTGCCGCAAAATGGCTGATGCAGGAGGCGGAAACAGACACAGAATGATTGACAGCTTAACTTCAGCCACACAGTGAAGATCCTTGTGCTGTGTTGGTAGCTACTGCCAAACAACTTTTTAAAAAAATCTGCACAGCCAATCAAATCTCCAGTAGTCGATCAGAAGCCTTGCTGGGGCAAAAGTCCTAAGAGGCCCCAGCCATTTCCTGAAAATACTTGGCAGGCGCCAGATAAGGTGTCGGCAGACACCATGGTGCCCAGGGGCACCACGTTGGAGACCCTGGTCTAAGCCCTTTTAAAGCCCTGTAAACCCGTGGCCAGCAGCACATCTTGTGGCAGAGAGTCCTATCAACTCATTACACATTTGTTGGAAAGAAATATTTCATTTCATCCCCTCTGGAACTGACTTCCAATCCGTTCCACAGACGTGTGTTTTAATGCTCTGAGAAATGACGAAAATGTTCTCTCGGTCTACTCACCCTTCATAATTTTATAATGAATATAGCTCTGGAGGACACTAACTCTGATGTGGGAACACTGCATGTGGACAGGAGAACAAAGGGACACGGGGAAAATTTCAGACATCCTTGCAATTGACGTGGAACTACCAGCCATGCCAAAACGGCCTTCGCTGCCCCGAATACCCCTTTATGTGTAAGAAGAATATCTAAATTCTCCTCCTGGCTCAGGTAGTGATGTCTAGTTATTTAACGGAGAGGCTATTTGTCTTAATTGAATTGTCTTCCAGAATGTTAGCTTTTTAGGACTGACTAGGACAGTACAGTAGGAGCTGCGGTGGCTCAAGTGGTTAAGACGCTGAACTGCAGGCTGTGGAAGGTCAGTAGTTCAGCAGTTCAAGACCCATGAGTGCCGCATGACGGGGTGAGCTCCCGTCTCTAGTTCCAGCTCCTGCCAACCTAGCAGTTCGAAAGCAAGAAATTGCAAGTAGATAAATAGGTACCGCTTCGGTGGGATGGTAACAGCGTTCCGTGCACCTTGGTGTTTAGTCATGCCGGCCACATGACCACGGAAACGTCTTTGGACAGCGCTGGCTCTTCGGCTTTGAAACGGAGATGAGCACCGCAACCCTAGAGTCGGATTCGACTGGCTTTCGAGCAAGGGAACCTTTACTTTTACCTTTTAGGACAGTACAAGAACCTATTGTAACATCTGGGATGTGGAACGACCCTCACCCCATCACATCCAGAAAGAAAATGGCTGGGTAGATACGTGCTCTTGAGCTTGCAGAATCTGCAAAATCAACACACATTTGGCTCAATCGCCATGCTGTGATAAAGTTTCACCTGCTCATTTGATGCAGTTGCCAACTTCTAGGTGGCACCTGGAGATCTGCTATTACAACTGATCTCCGGGCAATCAAGACCAGTTCCCCTGGAGAAAATGGCTCCTTCGAAGGATGAATCCAATGGCATTATATCCCGCTGAGGCCCCTCCCCTCCCCAAACCCCTCCCTCCCCAAGCTCCACCCCAAAATCTCCAAGTATTTCTCAACCCAGATCCGGCAACCCAACTTATACTGAATCAGACCATCATCCATGAAGGTCAGCATTGTCTACTCAGACTGGCAGTGGGTCTCTAGAGTCTCAGACAGCGGTCTTTGACATCCCCTTTGACCTAATCCTTAACTGGAGCTGCTGGGGATTGAACCTGGGACCTCCTGCATGCCGAGCAGAGGCTCTTCCCCTGAGCCACAGCCCCTCCCCTTTCTGTCACTTAAAGTCACCAAGCAAACTAAGCTGTTTTTCCCCCTTCCTGATCAAGAAGAGAAGAGATTGGATTTATACCCCACCCTTCACTACCAGAAGGAGTCTCAGAGTGGCTTACAATCCCCGCCCACCCCCTCCCCACAACAGGCACCCTGTGAGGTAGGTGGCAATGAGAGAGCTCACTCCAGAACTGCCCAAAAGAGAACAGCTCTGAGTGAACTTGTAACTGACCCAAGGCCACACCAGCAGCTGCATGTGGAGGAGTGGGGAATCAAACCCAATTCTCCCAAATGAGAGTCCGCGCTCCTAACCACTACACCAAACTGGCTCTCAACCCTGCCTGCGTCTGTCTTCACACATCTGTCTCTGGGTTGCAGCCTTTTGGATAAAGCCTCTTTAGCCTTCCTGGCGCCATAAGCTATAGTTTCTTCATGCCCCAATGGACTTGAGATTTGCTCAGAACAAATGTGAAGTTCTCCAAACCCCCTAATTCTGTGACCCCCAAACTCTATGCCCTCCCAGGCTCTCCCCCCCTCGTGCTTCTGCAGGACTGCAGCCCAGCATAGGCAGTGTGAGGGTTGCCAACTACAGCCTGGAAAATCCCTACAGATTTGGAGTGCGGAGCCCGGGAAAGGTGGGGTTTAGGCAAGGGAAGGACTTCAGTGGGTTATAGTTATTTAATTAATTAATTAATTTATACCCCGCCCTCCCCGCAAGCGGGCCCAGAGTGGCTTACAACATTAACAGCGATTGCTGATAAGCCATATAGAACATTAGAAAACAGTACAATATAAATAATTCATAAAAACATAGAATCATAAGGTGCTATTAAATATACAGTTCAGCGCTCACGGTGGCGTACTAAAGATGTCCACAGCTGCTGAGTCCCAGCTCAGTGTCATCCTGAGCCACTCGGAATAGTAACCCAGATGTTACCGTAAGGGGCCAGGCTCATTGATGGTAGTAGTGGTGGGCGGCTCCTAGTTGAAGGCCTGGTGGAAGAGCGCTGTCTTGCTGGCCCTGCGGAACTGTAAAAGGTCCTGCAGTGCCCTGATCTCTTCCAGGAGCTCATTCCACCAGTAAGGAGCCACCACTGAAAAGGCCCTGGCCCTCGTCACGACGAGCCTGACATCCTTGGGGCCCGGGAGGGTCAACCAGTTCTGTGACCCAGACCGCAATGCTCTCTGGGATATATGTGGGGAAAGGCGGTCCCTCAGGTATGTCGGACCCTGGCCATATAGGGCTTTAAAGGTGAGTACCAGCACCTTGGAGCTGCGGTGGCTCAAGTGGTTAAGACGCTGAACTGCAGGCTGTGGAAGGTCAGTAGTTCAGCAGTTCGAGACCCGGGTGCCGCATGATGGGGTGAGCTCCCATCTCTAGTTCCAGCTCCTGCCAACCTAGCAGTTCGAAAGCAAGAAATTGCAAGTAGATAAATAAGTACCACTTCGGTGGGAAGGTAACAGCGTTCCGTGCGCCTTGGTGTTTAGTCATGCCGGCCACATGACCACGGAAACGTCTTTGGACAGCGTTGGCTCTTCGGCTTGGAAACGAAGATGAGCACCGCAACCCTAGAGTCGGATTCGACTGGCTTTCGAGCAAGGGAACCTTTACCTTTACCTTTTTACCAGCACCTTGAAGTGAATTCGGTATGCTATCGGCAGCCAGTGCAGAGCCTTCAGCACCGGCCGGATGTGCTCCCCTGGGTTGGAAAATTCCTGGAGATTAGGGGGTCGAACCTGGCAAGGGCAGGATTTGCCATAAAGTTCATCCACCAAAGCAGCTGTTTTTTTGCAGGGGGGCTGATCTCTGTAATCTGGAAATCAGCTGTAATTCCAGAAGATCTCCCGGCTCCACCTGGAGGTTGGCAACCCTAAGTATAACGCTATACACTCCATTCTCCAACGTGGCTGTTTTCTTTAGGGGGAATTATCTCTTTCATCGAGGGATCAATTGTCCTCCTGGGAGGTCTCCAGGCCCCACCTGGAGATTGGCAACCCCCTGGCGGGACCCAAAGCCAGAATCTGGACTGCGGCATATAAAAATCCGTGCAGACACAGTGGGAGAAGCTGTCCAGCCCAGCTCGAAGTGCGCAAAGAAGCCACAAGGAGATGCCAGACTGTAAATTTCTCCCCTCCGCCTCCTCCCTTTCTGATCAATACCTGCTCTTTTTGCCAGAACAACGGAGCCACTGAGCTAAACGGCAGAGCCGGAGTTAATGGCGAACGGCGCAAGGGAAACTGCTGCAGGTTAGCCTGGCTCCCGTCCAGCCCTTTGTGCTTAAAGGATAAAATGAAGACCCAAGCAGAGAGGTGGGCAGCGTGTGGCCAGCAGGCGGTTTTTGCGTTTGCCTGGCGTTCCCAGGAGTCCCTTTTACGGCTCTGTGAAAATCATAGGACAAATGTGTCTGTGGTTAACGGTAGATGTTATGGCGGCTTTATTTGCCATCAAGTCACAGATGACTTATGGCGACCCGGTTGGGCTTTCCAGGCGAGAGAGGGTGCTTTGCCGTTACCTGGCTCTATGGAGCAATCCTGGACTTCTTCGGGGAGTCTCCCATCTAAATACTAGCCAGGGACCAAGCCTGCTTAGCTGTCCTGGGCTGTCGAGGTCAGGTTTAATGGGGCTTTCTCTACCCCCACTATAAACTCCTATCCTACCTGCGGGATCCAGAGCAACCTGGAGAGGTTGCCAGCAACGCTCCCTCTGAGCTGTGGAGTCCTGTGAGCAAAAATTCTACTTTGTGAGCTGCTGGCATTAAAGTTGTGAGCGAGCGATCTGGCTACAGCTCGGTAAAGATCCCTGAGGGCCAGTTTGGTGTAGTGGTTAGGAGCGCAGACTCTAATCTGGGAGATCCGGGTTTGATTCCCCCACTCCTCGTCATGCAGCTGCTGGTGTGACCTTGGGTCAGTTACAAGTTCTTTCAGAGCTGTTATCTTATGGGCCGTCCTCGAAAGAGCTCTCTGAGCCCCATCGACCTCACAGATTGTAAGCCGCTCTGAGACTCCTTTGGGTAGTGAAGGGTGGGGTATAAATCCAATCTCTTCTTCTTCTACTACGGCATAAATTAGTTTGTTCCCGAGCCATCCTTCCTGAGCTAAGACAACGATGTGTGAGCCGGAGGCTAAAAAACTGTGAGCTAGGTCACACTAACCCAGCTTAGAGGGAACACGGGTTATAAGGAAACATTTCCTTCATTTCTCCCCACACATTTTCCACCTTTGCCCCTAAGGAGCACCCAGAGTGCCTGACATCTTTCTCCTGTCCTCTGTTTTATCCTTACAGCAACCCTGTGAGGTAGGTCAGATTGAGACTGAGTGATCAGCCCAAGCACACCCAGCGAGTTTCCATGGCTGGCTGGGGACTTGAACCCAGGTCTCCCAGATCCTAGTCCAAGAACTAACCTTTTCCTATTTCTGTGCCGGTGATAGGTTTAGCACTTTTCTATTGGTACTTCTGCGCCTTAATGGAGGCCTGCCGTGCAGACATCCGGTAAGGACTGTTTTTCCAGCTGTGGATCTAAGTGGTGGAGGGGGAAAACTTCACTGACTAATTTCCCCCTCCTAGCTCAAGGCACATTTTCTCTGCCTCCCCTTTACAATTTGCCTATAATTCACGAAGTAAGGTCTATGCAGGCAACTTTCGGGCAGACTTTACCAGCTAAATACCTGCCAAGCTCTCGTGCTGCTGTGCATTTGCGAAGGGAGACCAGACAATAACCTACCTCCATTTGGCACTGGTTCATCAGGTCACAAGAGCCTATGGATGCCAGCCTCCAGGTGGGACCTGGAGACCCCCCAGAATTACAGCCCATTTCCAGACTACGGAGATCAGTTCCCTTGGAGAAAAATGGATGCTTTGGAGGGTGGACTCTGTAGCATTGTCCCCCTGAGGCTCCATCCCCAAATCTCCAGGGGTTTTCCAACCTGGATCTGGCAACCCTATGCCCCCTATCCCCTGCTGGGGGCCGGAGGGGACCTGGCAACCCTACATGTGCCTAGGGTAGCTAACTGCTAATGTCTGCAGATCAGAGGGGCTGGCTTGAAAGGTGGCCCATCTCTACAGACCAACAGAGCCTGCCTAGACACCTGAACTACCTCAGAATGGGTGTCACTGTTCAGATAGTTCAACTATCTGTAGCATCCACCAGAGCAGTAAGAAGGATTTCTTCACGCGTCAGCCAGAGATGCGTGGTGGTGCTTTCATCCTTATCCACTCACCCTTCATACAAATCCAGCAACCACACCACTGTGCCATGCTGTAAACATCTACAAGGCACATGTTTCCCAAACAATCAGGTCCAGGTACCTGGGAACCTTGATTGGCTAGGTGTTCCCAACATGGGCTACCTGATTGTTTGACAACATAATACCTCCTTTTGTATGTTTTCTGTGGGAGACACAGGCATAATGTTTAGGGTGTGCATTTGACTTGGCCGAGCTGGAAAAAAAAAACTTACAATGCCTATATGGCATTATTCAGGCTCCCTAGAAGCCAAATCAGATTCTCTGATCTGATCTGATTCGGCTTCCCAAGAAAGTACTGCCGTAGAGAAGCCGAATGTATTCGGCTTCTATACAGCATCCCTAACACACTTCCCCAGTGGCTGGCAGGCCAGGTGGGGAAGTGAAGAGGAGGGAGAGCAGGTCAGTTTCACTGCCCTCTGCTTTGAAGTGGAGGGGAGTGAAACTGACCTGCTCTGATTCCAGTCCCCAGGCAGCCTGCTGTGGCAGACAGGCTGGGGAAGGTGAAAGGAAGGCATTTAAAGATGCCTCCCCAATCCTTCCTGCCTTTCTCAGCCTGCCCGCTGCAGCAGACAGGGTGGGGAAGGTGAAGGGAAGCAAAATCCTCCCCAATTCAGCCTTCCTCAGCCTGCCCGCCGCATCTTTAAATGCTTCCCTGATTCCTCCAGTCTTTCCCAGCCTGCTTGCTGTGGTGGGCAGGCTGGGGAGGGTGCAGGGAGGCATTTAAAGATGCCTCCCCGATCTTGTCTCCCTTTCCTAGGTGGCCCGTGGCTGCAGGCCAGCTAGAGTAGGGAGAAAAAATGGGGAGGCATTTAACTCTCCCCTGAAGTGGCCACAGGTGGCAGGCTCCCGTCACAGAAGGGAATGCAATTATACCAACAGGGTATAATTAAGCTGAATAAATTTGGCAATACCGATAGTTCCTGAACTTTAGTATCATACCAATGCTGGGATTCGGGAATATCGGCTAATACTGACATTTTTCGGGTTTGGTATATCCGAACCCGAAAAATACCTAATTTTTTTTCATGCACTCCCCTAATAATGTTACCCTGTCATGGCAAATGTGATTGCCTTATGGTTGTGTGAAGCAGTTCTGTCTCTGCCTCAAAGCTGCACCATTAAAACATCTGCCACATTCTTCCCCTCATCACAAGGTGGCCGCATTCTCTGCATCTCGAGGATCCCTGTGAGATGGACTTTTGTCTCCTCCTTCTTGGAGGCAGATGCTTCTCAGTGGTGGACGACCAATTTCTGGCCGATACAGATACATGAACTACCTTAGGATGGGTTATCACTGCTTAAGTCGTTCAGTTACCTATATCACTCAACCAAGTGGTAAGGAAAACCTCTCTGTGCATCAGCCACAGATGCGTGGTGGTGCTTTCATCCTTATCCACTCACACATGATACAAATCCTGCAACCACACCAATGTGCCATGCTGTAAACAAGAAAAAGAACAGGAAGAGGAGGAGGAGGAGGAGGAGGATGGATTTATACCCCACCCTTCACTACCCGAAGGAGTCTCAGAGTGGCTTACAATCCCTTTCCCTTCCCCTCCCCACAACAGACACCCTGTGAGGGTAGGTGGAACTGAGAGAGCTCTTTTGAGAACTGCTCCTGAGAGAACAGTTCTGAAAGAACTTGTAATTGACCCAAGGTCACACCAGCAGCTGCATGTGGAGGAGTGGGGAATCAAACCAGTTCTCTCAGATTAGAGTCCGTGCTCCTATCCACTACACGAAACTGGCCGTAAACACCTACAAGGCACATGGTTCCTAAATACTCAGGTCCAGGTACCTGGGAACCCTGGTTGTCTAGGAGACCCCGGCATGGGCTCCCTGATTGTTTAAGAACATAACATCCCTTTATTACCATTTGTGTGTTTTCTGTGGGAGACATAGGCATAACATTACCCTGCCATGGCAAATTGCTTCATGGTGTGCAGAGTGGTCCTTTCTTTACCACAAAGTTGTGCTGTTAAAACATCTGCCACATTCTCCCCCCCTCCCTCCCTGTGAGGGGTCTGCATTCTCCACATCTCAAGGATCGCTGGGAGATGGGCTTCCGTCGCTTCTCAGTGGTGGGTGACCAATTTCTGAGTAAACACTTCTGAAGATGTTATGATTATTTTTTCCCTGTTTGGAGGCCAAATTGACCATTTTAAAAAAATTAACTCCGCTGCTACCTTTCCTGTGTGGGAACCCTTTTTCATTACACCCGGAAAATGGGTCTTAATTGGATTAGGCTCTCGTTTGTCAACTAATTAATTGGCTTTCGGAGATACCTGGAGCCATTTCACTCAAAAAGACGGCCATGAATGCAGACAAGAGCCTTCTGTTATGGCACAATCATTCTGTGTGCCGTGTCTGTGTGAGAGGGAGAGAAAGGCAGGGAACATCAGCTCCCGTGCTCCCCTCCGAGAACATTTATAGGCTACGCTGTAAAGTATTTACTTCTCTGGCATGACCGGTCTGCCTTGTGAAGTGCTACACTCCTGGCTTGTGTCCTGGGGCAGTTTAAGAAAGCAGACCGCAACTGATTCTTAAATCATACCTTCCATATCACCGAATGCTGGTTGCATGGTGGTAGAAAGTGCCGTCAAGTCAAATTATGGCAACCCCGTGGGGGTTTCAAGGCAGGAGCCGTTCAGAGGGGGTTGGCCATTGCAACACTGGACTTCCTTGGTGGTCTCCTCTCCAAATACTAGCCAGGGCCCACCCTGCTTAGCATCTTGAGTCCTGGTGTAGGGTTGGTCAACTTCCAGGTGATGCTTAAGGTAAATCTATTGTGTGCTTTTTCTTTTCTTTTTTAAAAATTTTCTATATTCGGCTATACGATTCGGCTATACGATTCGGCTATATTCGCCCCTGTACGATTTTTGATACCAGGGACTGAACTCAGCTAGGGCTGCCAACTTCCAGGAGCGGTACGGAGTTCTCCTGGAATTGCAACTGATCTCCAGACTATAGAGATCAGTCCCCCCTACAGAACACGGCAATTCTCCCGGGGCAAACTATGCAGTCCACCATAGCTTCTAGGCCAAATCCTTCCCCGAGATCTCCCCTTTATATACTGTTATATAAATATTGGTGTCAAGTATTACCAAACATAGGTTTCATCAAAACAATACATCAGACGTGCAGGTTTACACTCTGTTCAAGCATTCAAACAGCGTTCAAACAGAAGAATGAACAGCTTTGCCAGCACTGCACTATTTAACTGTATTTAATTGTATTTAAGGTATGACTGTTTTATCTTGATTTTAAGCAGAAGAGAAGAAGAAGAGATTGGATTTATACTCCGCCCTTCACTACCCAAGGGAGTCTCAGACCAGCTTACAAACCCCTTTCCCTTCCCCTCCCCACAACAGACACCCTGTGAGGTAGGTGGGGCTGAGAGAGCTCTTGACAGAAACGGCTCTTTTTCAAGAACAGCTCTGATCAGAACTATGGCTTGCCCAAGGTCATCCAGACAGGTGCAAGTGGAGGAGTGGGGGAATCAAACCCGGTTCTCCCAGATTAGAGTCCGCGCACTTAACCACTACACTACACTGGCACTTTCTGTCGTTATCTGTGAGCCGCCCTGAGCCCATTTGCGGGGAGGGCGGATACAAATCTAATAAATCAAATCAAATCAAGCCTTGTCAGCTTCACAATCACTAGTCCCACGGGACTCTAGTAATTTACCCATATCGAATACAATCTTTTTCAAGGACTGTGACGTACATACAGGACATAAGGTGCAGGAATTTCTCCTTCTGAGCATAAAACTCTTGAAATAGCAGCGTATTTTCTAGGGTCCCACTGGAACCCTTGCGGCAAACATAATAACCCATTGAGGAGAACATATCTCTCAAGCTGTATCTGGCAGCCATTTCTCCATGTCTTCCTAACACTGTGACCCTCAGTTCTTGTATTAACCTCCCGGTGATGGCTAGAATCTCCTGTCATTACAGCTGATCTCCAGGTGACAGTGGCATCATAGCCCACTGAAGTCCCTTCCCTCCCAAAACCCCATCCTCCCCAGGCTCCACCCCCAAAATCCCCAGGCATTTCCCAGCCCAGAGCTGGCAACCCTATCCAGGTGGCACCTGGAGATCTCCAGCTATTACCATTGATCTCCAGAGGACCGAGATCGGATCCCCTGGAGAAAATGGCTGCTCTGGAGGGTGGACTCTGTGGCATTATATCCTGCTGAGGCCCCTCCCCTCCCTGAACCCTGCCCTCTGCAGGCTCCGCCCCCCAAACCTCCAGGTATTTCCCAACCCAAAGCTAGAAACTGTCACTACACAAGTCAGGGCTGCCGATTGCTTGCTCTTTACTAGACTTCAAGAGGCTTCAGGTTTTGGCCTCAGGATGGCGACATGAAAATCCTCACATACTTCACGGCTTCTTCACATGGGGCTACCATTCTCTGAGACCGCCCATTGGTCTAGCAAAGTCAGTCTTGTCTGCTCTGACTGGCAGCTGCTCTCCAGCAGAGGTCTTTCCTATCGCCCCTGTACAATTTTTGATACCAGGGACTGAACCCAGCCAGGGCTGCCAACTTCCAGGAGCAGTACAGGGTTCTCCTGGAATCGCAACTGATCTCCAGACTACAGAGATCAGTTCCCCCTAGAGAACACAGCAATTCTCCCAGGGCAAACTCTGCAGTCTACCACGGCTTCTAGGCCAAATCCCTCCCCAAGATCTCCCCTCTTGCAGTGACCACCCCCAAACCTCCAGAAATTTCCCAGGCTGGAGCTGTCAGCCTTATCTAGGACCCTCTGCAATGCAATACAGATGCTCTACCACTCGGCCACAGCCTGGCGCTTCAGTGCAGGCCGACTGTAAAGCGGAGATGGCCTTTTGATGGGTGCAGAACAAAGGAAACCTGTCCTGTTCAAAGCTGCTTTTATCTGCAATAAGGAGAACACAGTCATGACCTGGATGGCTCAGGTGAGGCAGATCTCATCAGCTCACAGAAGCTAAGCAGGGGTGGCCTGAGTTAGTACTTGGATGGGAGCCGATGAAAAGACTGAGGTGCTTGGTTCTCGGATGGACCAAGGAAGTCCAGGCCTGCCACAGAGAGGCAGGCAATGGCAAGCCATTTCTGTTCCTCTCTTGCCTTGAAGGCCCTATGGCCTTCGCCAGGGCTATTTTTGAGCAGGAACGCACAGGAATGGTGTTCCGGCTGGCTCCCGAGTTGGTCACACCCAGCAGGAACTCATTAGCATAACAGGGCACACCCAACAGCAGGAACTCATTAGGATTGGCCACATTAGGGGTGTGTGGCCTAACATGCAAAGGAGTTCCTGCTACAAAAAAAAGCCCTGGGTTTTGACAACAAACAAGGTAAACAGAATAAGAAGCAAAAGGTGGGTGTGGCTAGATGACCACGCTTCTGGTAGCAAGGGGTGTGGCCTAATATGCTAAAGAGTTTCTGCTGACGTGGCCCATTATGCTAATGAGTTGCTGCTGGGCTTTTTCTACAAAAAAAGCTCTGGCCTTCACCATAATACAGCTGCAAATTCGACCGCACTTCCCTCCACCAAGAAGAATACAAGTTCTCATAGGCTACATGTCCTTCTCTTCCATGTTTGCCAACCTCCAGGTGGGGAATAAAACCAGAGAGAAGAACCATGGGAAAAGATCAAAACCAAAGCAAGAATACCATGGACAAGGGTGAAAAACCAGTTCACAAGATATATATTAGAAAGTGTAAAACCTATAAAGTCCAATGAAGTTACGATAAAGTCACCCTTTCAACGTTCAAAATGCATGTTGCATAGAAAAGTCCAAGTCCATCTCAAAACAATCCATAGCACAAATCCACGTGAACAAAGTGACTTGCGAGAATAGAGCGCTTGTGTGCGTAGTTCTTGCCAATACAGGATGTGAGCGTGAGGAATGGACTGGGACTTTTCTATGCAATATGTATTTTGAATGTTAAAATTGTGACTTCCTTGGATTTTATGTGGGGGTTTTTGGACTTTATTGGACTTTACATATTTTGCACTTTCTAATACATATTTTGTGAATGGTTTTTGTTATTGTCCATGCCACGGTATTCTTGCTTTGATTTTAACCTCCAGGTGGGGCCTGGAGATCTCCCGCTATGACAACTGGTCTACAGGTAATAGGGATCAGTTCCCCTGGAGGAAATGGCTGCTTTGGACAGGGGACTCTATGGCACTGTACCCTGCTGAGGTCCTTCCCTCCCCAAACTCCACCCTCCTCAAGCTCCACCCCTAGAATCTCAAGGGATTTCCCAACCCAGAGCTGGCAACCCTATTCTCTGCGGCTAATCACACCTCCCAGAAGGAGGGCTGTGGTTCCTACTGGGGAAACGGGCGTGGGGGTGGTGTTTGTATGGAGAAGGTCAAGAAAATCCTGCAGCCCGTCATGGTGGTCCCCCTCAACAAGCAACGGCCTTGCCTCTGCCTCTGAACATTCGAATGTCAGGAGATCCGATCCCCGCTCTGCCACTTAAGGTGCGGCTTTGGCCTTCGATGAGAACTGTTAGGCTCCGTGCTGACGTTTGCTGGATTGCACCCAAAGAAATAAACGACTCTGAACTCACCAGGGAAATCCGCAGAGCTTCTGTGGTAAGGATGAAGCTAACGTCTCCTCAACATCTGCCTCCCAACTCCCATCACACTCCCTCCTTGGTTGTTGCTCGGGCCAGAACAGCTGGGAGAATTCTCCTCCTCCACATCTGTGAGAGACTTCCCAGCAGGGCTGGTGAGCAAAAACCACCTTTGTTTGTCCTGCGGTGTTTCTTGGAAGTCCCAGGCAAAGTGACTCATATGAATGGCTGGATTCTCAGCTTGAACTAGCGGAGCTAGGGTTGCCAACTCTAGGTTGGGAAATCTGGAGATTTAGGGGGTGGAGCCTGAGGAGGGCAGGGTTTGGGGATGGGTGGAATCTTGTTGGTATCTAATGCCACAGAGTCTATCCTCCAAAGTAGGGTTGCCAGCCTCCATGTGGCACCTGGAGATCTCCCACTGTTACAATTGATCTCCAGGCGACAGAGATCAGTTCCCCTGGAGAAAATGGCTGCTTTGGAGGGTGGATTCTGTGGCATTGTACCCAGCTGGGGTCCCTCCCCTTCCCCAGCCCTGCCCTGTCCAGTCTCCACTCCCCCCCAAAAAATCTCCAGGGATTTCCCAACCCAGACCTGTCAACCCTCCTCCAAGGTAGCTATTTTCTCCAGGGAAACTGAGCTCTGTCACCTGGAGACTGGTTGTAATTCTAGGAGATCTCTAGGCTCTGCCTGGTGGGACATGAGAGCTTCAAGAACATAGAAACATAAGAGCCCTGCTGGATCAGAGCAATAGTCCCTCCTGTGCAGCATCCTGTCTCACATAAGGGCCAACCAGTTCTTCTGGAGGGCCAGCAACAGGGCAGAGAGGCCGAGGCCTTCATAGGAACATAACAAGAGCCCTGCTGGATCAGACCAGTGGTCCATCTAGTCCAGCATCCTGTTTCACACAGGGGCCAACCAGTTCCTCTGGAGGTCTAGCAACAGGGCAGAGAGGCCGAGGCCTTCATAGGAACATAACAAGAGCCCTGCTGGATCAGACCAGTGGTCCATCTAGTCCAGCATCCTGTTTCACACAGGGGCCAACCAGTTCCTCTGGAGGTCTAGCAACAGGGCAGAGAGGCTGAGGCCTTCCCCTGATGTTGCCTCCTGGCTCTGGGATTCAGAGGATTAGTGCCTCCGAATGTGGAGGTTCCCCTCAGTCACCATGGCTAGTGGCCACTGATAGACTTCCCCTCCATGAATCTATCTCATCCCCTTTTAAAGCTGTTTATTCCTGGGGCCATCACTCCATCCTCCGGCAGGTCTGAATCCAAACATGCCTAGTCTGCTGACAGAGGATTCCGTGCCTGCTCAGGGAGCACGTCCGCGGTGGCCTTCTGGCATTAGTGTCCTGGGACTGGACTTTCTGGGCCTGCCATTCTGAAATAAGGACCCCAGAGCTGAGTTTCAGGCAGCCCTAGGGTGAGGCAGCCTTCCTCAGACAAGAGGTTTCGGTTTACAGGAGCCAGGGCCATTCATCATTTGTTTTTCTCTTTGGCATTAAAATTTAAAAGACGCACTTTGTATTTTAAAGCATGATTTCCATTTTGACCTACCACAATGTTACAAAGTACATTAATCTGCTTTTCTGACTCATGATCTTCAAGCCTCAGCCATCGAAGCCATCTGGATGACCTTCGGCTATGCTTACTATTTTCCTCGGGGAGGGTGTGTGATGGGCAAACTTCTGCCCTCAGGCTCTGGGCTGCATGGGACCTCTTCACTCCCGTGGCAGCAAGGATGGGGGTCGGCAGCAACATCACAACGTCACTTCTGTTTGTACTTGGAAGTGACATCACAATACTCGAGGAATTCGTCTGACTCTGTGGTACCATAGAGAGAGATGAATTCCTAGGGGGGCTGTGACATCACTTACAGGGACCAACCGGAAGTGACATCACCACATCCCGTGTTATCTCAGAACGTTGCTTCCCCCCTAAAATGGTTCCCAGTGGTTGCCACCATTCTCCCTGTCGCTTTCCCTCAGCCTAACCTACCTCACAGGGTTGTTGTCGGGATAAAATGGGGGAGGGGAGAACAATGCTGTCAGCTGTTTTGGGTCTCCACTGAGGAGAAGAGCAGGGTGCAGGGATCTAACTAAAAAAAAAAATTAAGCACCATGGTTTTAACAAGGGCATATGGCTATATGTTCTTTATTTTACTTACGTGTACAACCCTATGCACTATACGCGGTGGAGGGTCCTCCCCTCAGACTCCACCCTTCCTAGGCTCCACCCCCAAATCAGGAATTTCTCATCCTGGACTTGGCAACCCTACTTGTGGTGGCAATTGATCTTTTGGCGGTCTCCCCACCCCCAACGGTGGATTTGAGGCCTATTTTCTGAAATTATCCAACAGCTTTAAAATATTGGAAGTCTGGTTTGGAATACATTATAGACATGACATTTCATGTCTCACAGAGATATTTAAGGGATCCTGTTTTGATTGAAGCCCGGGAAATATTTACTCCTCGGTGGATTGCCGCTAAAATGGTAATCGGCCCCTAATGGAGATTATCATTCTGCCTTTACCACCACAGGGGGAGCTGTTTGGATTTTCTGCCTCCACTCAGTACTTACAAGTTTCCTTGGCGAGAAGTCAAAAAAGTTTGCTCGCATCGGAGAGTTCTCTACCAGCTTGTAATATTGGGTGTTCTACGCACATGCTCCTTATTATATTTGCCCCTGGGAATTATATTCCCAGCATCAGCCAGGGCTGAAAAGTGCTTGGAAATTCAGCAGCTTCTTTCCTCACACAAACAAACCAAGGATCATGTTTTCAGTCCCGATGGGGGAGGGGCAGCAACCGCATTAAAAAAACTGCAAGCATTATAGGGGGAAATTGTCCCGAAGAGAGAGGAAGATACATAAAAACAAAGGGCCACACATCAGGCAGTTTGTGGAATTTCCCAGAAATGAAGAAAAAAGTGGGTTGGATCCAAACTCAATTTTCTACCCGCAGAAGGGAAACTGTAATTTCTGCCAATTTCCTCTTGATATGGGCCCCAATTTATCCTTCACGCTATTTTGGAAGATCACCCCCCATCCCACAGGAACAAAATTTTGGGGAGATTTCATGGGCTGCAGAGCAAGAGGGAAGGAGGGAAGTTCTGTTCTGCTGACAGATGTGCCTTCCGTAAGTGGAAAAGGTGAACACATGAATTTGCTTTATACTGGAATCTGTTGGTCCTTCATGAGCAGTCTTGTCCATTCAAGATCGACAGTGGCAATCCAGGCTCTCAGGCAGGGGTCTTTCGCATCACCTCCCACTTGGTCCCTTTACCAGGGACTGAACCTGTGGGGAAAGAATGTGAAAAATAGGTCCGCCATATTGCAAAATGGTGGCTATAGAAGAAGAAGAGATTGGATTTATACCCTGCCCTTCACTACCCAAGGGAGTCTCAGAGCAGTTTACAAACTCCTTTCCCCTCCCCTCCCCACAACAGACACCCTGTGAGGTAGGTGGGGCTGAGAGAGCTCTGACAGAAATTGCCCTTTTTCAAGAACAGCTGTGCCACGACTATGGCTTGCCCAAGTTAATTCAGCAGCTGCAAGTGGAGGAGTGGGGGAATCAAACCCGGTTCTCTACTACACCACCAGTCTCTACAACTGATATAATAGGATATTTGGCTTTATCGACCTCAAAAAATACATGTTGACAGCAAGATGAGCATCCAACCTAAATTTTAAATACTGAAATAGCTATATCTGCCATTTGTGTCAACGTGGCAAATGGGGTTCAATGTGACCAAGTGCAAAGTGATGCACATTGGAGCCAAAAATCCTAAATATAAATACACATTGATGGGGTCTGAACTGGCAGAGACTGACCAAGAGAGAGATCTTGGAGTCATAGTAGATAACTCAAGAAAATGTCTAGACAGTGTGTAACTGCAATAAAGAAGGCCAATGCTATGCTGGGGATTATTAGGAATGGGATTGAAAACAAATCAGCCAGTATCATCATGCCCCTGTATAAATCATTGGTGCGACCTCATTTGGAATACTGTGTACAGTTGCCACACCTCAAAAAGAATATTATAGCATTGGAAAAAGTGCAGAGAAGGGCAACTGGAATGATAAAAGGGTTGGAACACTTTCCCTATGAAGAAAGGTTAAAAACACTTGTGGCTCTTTAGCTTGAAGAAACGACAGCTGAGCGGTGACATGATTGAGGTTTATAAGATTATGCATGGGATAGAGCAGGTTGAGAAAGAAGTAGTTTTCTCCCTTTCTCACAATATAAGAACTCGTGGGCACTTCATGAAATTGCTGAGCAGTCGGGTTAGAACAGATAAAAGGAAGTACTTCTTCACCCAAAAAGTAATTAACATATGGAATTCACTGCCACAGGAGGTGGTGGCAGCTGCAAGCATGGACAGTTTCAAGAGGGAATTGGATAAACATATGGAGCAGAAGTCCATCAGTGGCTATTAGCCACAAGGTCTAGATGGGAACTCTCAGTCTGGGGCAGGTGATGCACTCTATTCTTGGTGCTGGAGGGGGCAGCAGTGGGAGGGCTTCTAGTGTCCTGGCCCCACTGCTAGACCTCCTGATGGCACCTGGTATTTTTGGCCACTGTGTGACAGAGTGTTGGACTAGATGGGCCATTGGCCTGATTCAACATTGGCTTCTCTTATGTTCTTATGTTCTGGCAGCTCCTGGAAAAACACCCCGGAATTGGAATGCCTATCCAAGAAAATGTAAAAATAATAGTTATTATGTCAATGTAAGTAAAGGTAAAGGTAAAGGTTCCCTTGCTCGAAAGCCAGTCGAATCCGACTCTAGGGTTGCGGTGCTCATCTCCGTTTCAAAGCCGAAGAGCCAGCGCTGTCCGAAGACGTTTCCGTGGTCATGTGGCCGGCATGACTAAACACCAAGGCGCACGGAACGCTGTTACCTTCCCACCCAAGTGGTACCTATTTATCTACTTGCAATTTCTTGCTTTCGAACTGCTAGGTTGGCAGGAGCTGGAGCTAGAGACAGGAGCTCACCCCGTCATGCGGCACCCGGGTCTCGAACTGCTGAACTACTGACCTTCCACAGCCTGCAGTTCAGCGTCTTAACCACTTGAGCCACCGCAGCTCCTTTACTTTATGTCAATGTATCGTATTGTTATTTTATTATTGTATTCTACCATATTGTTGTGACCCACCCTGAGCCTTTCGTCGCAGGGAAGGGTGGACTAGAAATGAAATAAATAAATAAATAAATAAATAAATAAAGCAATAGCGTCCTGAAGCACACACAAACAATACAATCCTCTGCACATATATTATTGGGGGGGGAGGTCTGTTGTGAATCCAGGGCTATTGGGACCTTCTGCACGCCAAGCAGATGCTCTGCTGCTGAGCCGCGGCCCCTCCCTGGATCCAGCCCAATGTTATCGAGGAGGCAACATTCAAGAACATTGGTACAGGCACTTGCAGAGCAGCCCGGGCCAAAGGAAAGATGACGGGCGAATGGACAGGAACTCATTTTGCATTCCAAAGCAGAGATGCACTTCTGGGCATGGTTGCCAGCTTCGGTTTGGGAAACACCTGGAGATTTTAGGGGCGGAGCCTGGGAAGGGTGGGATTTGGGGAGGGGAGGGACTTCAGCAGGGTGTAATTCCATGGAGTCCACCTTCCAAAGCAGCCTTTTTCTCCAGAGGAACTGATCTTTGCCCCACCCTACTTCTAGGGGAAATGCTGCTCAGTTCGGAACGCAGTGGAGCATTGATGAGCTGGGGCTGATCCATATTCCCAACCAGATCATCAAGAAGTTGGTGATTTCCACACAGCCAGGGCTATTTTGGGGCAGGAACGCACAGGAACTCATTAGCATAGTAGGCCACACCCAACAGCAGAAACTTATTAGGGTTGGCTACATTAGGGGTGTGTGGGCTAACATGCAAAGGAGTTCCTGCTCCAAAAAAAGCCCTGGGTTTTGACAACAAACAAGGTAAACAGAATAGGAAGCAAAAGGTGGATGTGGCTGGATGACCACACTTCTGGTAATATGGGGTGGTGGCCTAATATGCTAATGAGCTTGCTGTCTGGGGTGTGGCCTAATATGCTAATGCATTCCTGCTGGGCTTTTCCTACAAAAAAAGCAATCAAACGGGGTGAGTGGGGGACTGTCAAGTGAGAAGTCCTACAGACCCAAATCAAGCCTAACTCTCCTCCTGCCTCCTTGATCCTCCAACGCGGCAGACTAAAGGCAAATCGACTCCAAGCCACAAAGGGCTGCCAGTCCCCCAGGGTGACCCGAAATGACACCATCTCATTCTCTGAACTTTCCCTTGTCGCAGTTCTTACAGAAGGAGGGTACCAATTGCCGCATTATACCTTTGTAACCGAAGAGCGCCTTCCGCTCGAGAGCGGTTCAGTCTGTTTCTTTTTCTTTTTAACAACACTAAGTGTTCACACTTTTCTTTTCAAGGAAAGACAGATTTAAAGCCATCTGAGGATGCTCCGTGAGGCAACCTCTCTGCAGATGTCTCAGAGCTGACAGCTTTCCCATCAAATGTTACAATCGGGGTGTGAACGCTTAAAGCTTCCTTAACAGGCACCCTAGGGGGCAGAGCAGGGAGAGGTCCACGAGCCTATTCTTCAGGTCGTTTTCAGTTAGTTAACGTGTGGTATTTGTTTTCTTTATTATTACCCTTGGCTCGCATTCTTTTGCTCTCTTCCATTTCAAAAGGGAAACACATTCTCACCTGTAACTCCCCCCCAAAAAAACAATCAGGAGGAAATTCTCACAGATTGTGTGTGTGTCCCCCCAGCCCGAGGGATACTCCCTGCCAAATTTCAGGCAGATACAAGCAAACATCCCCATATGAGAGGCAATTATATGTCTGGTTGGCACAGTGGGACCAAGGAGCTGTGAATTGGTGTGAGTTTCCCCTGCTTCTTTTGGATCCGCAAGTGAGGACGAGGGCGGAGGGGAACTCTTCCTAAACCAAACCAAAGCAAAACATCCCAGGCAAAGGGTGCTAAAATTCACACACACACACACACCTTAACTCATTGTGCTCAGTTGCTTTTGATATTTTTCTTCCTTCTTGGCTGATTTCCAGTATCGGAGCATGTTGAGAACAATGGTTCAAGGGCTGGAGTAAGGAAAGGACAGCTTTTAGTGCCCCTCACATGCACTATTTTTTTATTTTTGAACAAACCCATTCATCTACTTTGAATATGGGAGATTATGTGTCTTCTTCCTTAGTGGGGCCGTGGCACAGTTGTGGGGGAAGGCAAAGCTTTGACATGAAATCAAAAATGAGAGAGATCAGTTCTGGGGATCAATGGTTCTGTCTCGTGTATAGATATAATCCTTCTCTGGTCTCACAGAAATGCTGGCTTTGATTATCCTGTTTGATGGCAACATGTGCTCACTCTTTTGGTTGGAGGCCATCCCTGTCAGGCACATACTCGTCTATTTATTCCAGAGGTGTCAAACCCATTTGTTACAAGGGCCGGTTCTGACATAAATGTCACTTTGTCGGGCCAGGCCACGTGTACCATAAAATGTAATGCCAGGTACCAGAGATATAAATTGTATAAAGGACAGCAACTCATAAGCTCCAAGTCTGTGTATCTCACTGCAAGGCCCCATGGGCTGGGAGGGGGTGCAGAGGAAAACCCACATGACTGAACTGGAGAGCCAGCAATGCAGCACTGGGCAGAGGCTCCCACGTTACTTGACTGCTGCAGACGAGGTTGTACCACTGTGCTGATGCCACAACTGGAGTGCCTCCACCCACTCCTCTCCCTGAGCAGTCTTCTCTTCCCTCCCTTGCGCCAGCTGCTCTCTGGCCACATAACAGCCCTAGATGGGCCAGTTCTGGCCCCCAGGCCTTATGTTTGACACCCCTGGTTTATTCATTCATTCTTTTTATTTTATTTGTATTTTATACTTATACCTCACTTTCCTCCTCATTTGGGACTGCCACCATTTCTCCCAATATACAGAGAAATGAAATCAGACAGCGAGGCACCAGAATAACGGTCAAATCATTACCACATGGCAGAAATTGCTGCAGTCAGATCAGTGACAATGACCGTGTTAAAGAGTGAATGGGATCAAGTCTGAATCTTGATTAATTAGTTGAATGCCCATCACTTGGCCAAATTTGATGTGATATCAGATATCCATAGACAGACGTTCTGCAGAAAGTAGAAATACTCATTACTGGGGGCGGGGTGAATTTGGAGAGTTTAATGCTGTCCAGTGCCTCTTTTCCTGATCTCGGTTATCTCCCTTCAGTAGCCTACAGGGGAAACATATATGAACTACATATGTACTTGTGTGTTTCCACATTTGGGGCAAATAGCAGCTCAGGAGGAGGGGAGATTGGTGTTAGGAAAATAGCACAGGGAAAGGTTAAATTTCCAACTCCTTTCCCAGGGATACCAGTATGAATATGGATCCCACTCGGCTACTATTTCAACTTCAAAAAAAAAAGTGTAGGTGATCTATGGACTGATCTCCTGACCTCATATGTAGTCTGGCCGTTAAAGGGTCATCTGTTTCAGAATGCTGCTGAGTTAGAGTACTGGTGTTATATATATATAATATACATATATATATTCTACACACCCTACGAAGCTACACACTAACTAAAATTACAGGTATACAACAACCTATAATGCAGGGTTACATGTCTACAATCAAAGATTTCTCATATTCTGATTAAGAGTAAAATTGCTGTTCTATTAATTCAAAATATGAAAGTTTAAGAATGTCAGTGCAAGATTATAAAATATAACATTTATATTTCTTCTAAAGTTTAAACTGTCTTCTGCTTTTCTTCCCTATCTTCTTGCTTTTCTC
Organism: Gekko gecko; assembly: GCA_029375565.1. Lineage (NCBI taxonomy): Eukaryota > Metazoa > Chordata > Lepidosauria > Squamata > Gekkonidae > Gekko > Gekko gecko. The sequence goes on from JAPDNY010000005.1 coordinate 220,343,109, forward strand.
ATCACGAGGCGGTTTGGGTGCCGCTGCTCCCAGTTCTGAGTCAGATTCTTCTTGCGCCCTGCCATCTGTGACGTTTCATTGCTTTCCAAGCCACATGGACTGTCCAGTTCTCCTTATTCTTCTTCCTCTGTGCTCTTTGCCTTCTTTTTCTGTTCTTGGCGCCTTTCCAAAAACTCCTTCGCTTTAACAACTCCACCCCCAAATCTCCAAGAATTTCCCAACCTGGGGTGGGCAACCTGGCCTCTCTGACTTGCAGGAACACTTGCTGGGGGACCCAAAGTGGAATAAATGGCACACCTCTTTCTACTAATAAATGGAAGGTGGTACAGCCCCTGGGATAGGGCTACCAACTCCAGGTTGGGAAATTCCTGGAGGTTTAGGGGTGGAGCCTGGGGAGGGGAGGGTTTTGGGAGGGGAGGGATCTCAACAGGCTAGAATGCCACAGAGTCCACCCTCCAAAGCAGCCAGGGGAAGTGATTTTTGTAGTCTGTAGATCCTGCAACGTTACTTGGGCCACTCCTGTGACTGTCAATGCTTCTCTCTTGGGAGAATGTTACATCCCCATGGGTCGAACCAGCCATCTCCCGCTCAGTAGAGTCCCCCGATTTGCCAGGTGAGGTAATCATCTCACTTTACCTCACGGAAGGGCCACTTCTCACACTTCTGGCAGGAGCGAGCCGTCAGTGGAATATATTTGATTTAAAATATTTTTGCCCTTTCTTTCCTCAGCTCAAGGCAACTCGGATAATGAGCGCTTTGAAATATCTCGGAGAGCTCGTGAGAGAGGGGGGGAAGATGGAGACCCCCTTCAAGTACCCGGACGAGGCCTGCCGCCGACGTGCCTTTTGTACACGCAGGAGGGAGAAGAATTCCTGTTTCAAGGTCAATTTTATTGCCTGTGATATTTCTTAGAGGTTGGTTGGTTACAGAAAGGAGGCCAAGCAGGTCTGCCTTAACATTTTTCTCCTTGCGCTGGCGGCCCTGCTCTGAGTGTTTCTGCCGCGCCCCACAAGCCCCAGGCCTTCCACCCCACCATCTGCTTCGTCACCCCTCTCCTCCGCCCTTAAACGCCTGCCGCCGTTCCCCCCATAACCTCCCTATGATTAGTGCTGCATTTGCATGCCATTTGCATAATTAGCACCACGGCGATTACAAAGGAGATTACAGGGCAATTTCCAAAGGAAAATAAAAATTTAGTTCCAATAATGGGCATGGCAGCCAGAAGATTTAATTGGCGAGAAGAAGTAAGGTCTAGTGGTTTAAGATTGTGCAGAAGGGTGGGGTGGAGTTCAGGAGTCCTGGGTTCCGATCTTGGCTCTTGGGAGGAGCGCGGAACCTAGTGGCTAGAGCTGAAGGTGTTCCTCAGTCTACCGATCTATGGAAGAGGCCCCCCCCCATTTAAAGAGCCTGCCTTTATTCCAGATCTACACTAAAAGTGCACTCTATTCGCTTGGCTCTGATCATTTTAATGCCGCTTTTGACAGACTGATTTAGGAATCGTAGAATCACAAGGATAAACCGGGACTGTAAACCAACGTGGCAACTTTGTGTCCCGAGGCAAGATCTTCTATATATATCAGGCCTTCTTTTCTCTGCAGGGTAGCCCGTGAATCAGCCGACATTTTACGGATGGACAAGCAAAACCATGATTCTGTCAGAGAGCTGCTATTGGAGTCTGTGAAGCTAGGCAATGCCAGATTGGTCGATCCCGTGAACCACTAGATCAGGGTTCCCCAACTGTGGTGCCCAGGGGGGGTGCCACAGTGAGACACAGAGTGTTGGTCTGGATGGGCCACTGGCCTGATCCAACATGGCTTCTTTTCTGTCCTGATGTAGCAGAGGTTCTGACTGGCTGTGCAGATTTTTAAGATTCCTTCAGCAACAGCTGTCACCACTGCACAAGGGTCTTCATTGCATGACTGAAGGTCAGCAAAGCCAGTGTGGTGAGGTGGTTAGGAGCGCAGACTCTAATCTGGGAGAGCCGGGTTTTATTCCCTACTTCTCCACATGCAGCTGCCGGTGTGACCTTGGGTCAGTCATAAGTTCTCTCAGAGCTGTTCTCTCAAGAGCAGTCCTCAAAAGAGCTCTCTCAGCCCCACCTGCCTCACAGGGTGTCTGTTGTGGGGAGGGGAAGGGAAAGGAGTTTGTAAGCCACTCTGAGATTCCTTCTGATAGTGAAGGGCGGGGTATAAATCCAATCTCTTCTTCATCTTCCGTGTATGAAAGAAAATATGTTTAAATACTATGTCCACTTTAAAAGGCCTTCTGCTAAGCAGGACTTCTGCCAGACATGCTGAAGAGTTACTGTTAGAGTTATGCTTGGCCCCACTCCCTAATACGTTGTGGTTGGCTCGGTCTCCTCGGGCAGCCATTTTGTGGCTGCACCCAATGCCCTGTGTTTGAACCCCAAAGGTGCCCACAGGCTCAAAATGGTTGCGGACCCCTGCACTGGATCCTGCCACAGTCCTTCCCAGACCCACCAGATTCTTAAAAAAAAAAACACCCAGATCCTGTTCCCAGAGCTAAGCCCCCATCTCAAATGGAAGGTACTGTTTGAAACAAACACTTGTCAGGGAAGCTCTAGGCCGATCCTGCACTGAACAGGGGATCGGACCGGTTGGCCTGTAGGGCCCTTTCCAGCTCCGTGATTCTGTGATTCCATGAAATCTTCCTCACAGCTTGGATCCAAAAGCCCCTTAATTCCAAACAGGTGTGGCTTTGCTTCAGTCAGGGGCCAAGAGATGCAACAGTGCTTTCTGCGCATATGCTGTGGCATACTCGTCATTAGTACTTCACAGGGCCGAAGGCTGCTGCTCAAACGACAGCAAGGAGCTGGTCCCAAGGACCAAGCTAGATGATCGAGATGGGTAGCCGCGTGCCTGTCCTGTAGCGGTGGAAAAGAGTGAGAGTCCAGGAGCACTTTAAAGACTGATGGAATTCATGGCAGGATAGGAGCTGAAGAAGTGAGCAGTGACTCGCAGAAGCTCATACTCTGCCACAAATTCCGTTAGTCTTGAAGGTGCAACAGGCTTGCCAAGAACTTACCATACGCCGGCGGGGGACGGATACGTCCTGGCAGGACCATCCCCGGGGGAAGGAAAGACGCATGCACGATGCCATCACCAGGAAGTGATGCCAGGTGACACTCTGGCAATGGGGATGGAAACTCATTGGTACCATCGAGTTTCCAGCCCCATTGCCAGAGCGTCGCCTGGCGTCACGTCCTGGCGACGGCATTGTGCAGCGTGGGTGTTGCCTGGGAGAATGTTCCAGCCAGGGACTGTGCATCCCCCGCTGAAATACGGTAAGTACTTGGGAACCCTAAGGTGCAACCTGGACGAGTGAGTGGAAGACAGTCTGTCTTGTTAATCCCCATGATTTGTGTTAACCCAACAGGACTGAAATGCTTAGAGGAGGAGGAGGAGGAGGAGGAGGAGGAGGATTTATACTCCACCCTTCTCTCGGAATCTCAGAGTGGCTTACAGACTCCTTCCCCTTCCCCTCCCCACAACAGACACCCTGTGAGGTAGGTGGGTCACACCAGCAGCTGCATGTGGAGGAGTGGGGAATCAAACCTGGTTCTCCCAGATTAGAGTCCGTGCTCCTAACCACTACACCAAACTGGCTCTCAAACTGCCACCTGGGAACTGCAGCTTGATCAAGTACATGCCGAGCACGTGCCAACATGATGAATCCAGCTTAGGCTTGCCAAGAACTTACCGTATTTCAGCGGGGGACAGATACGTCTTGGCAGGACCATCCCCGGGGGAAGGAAAGACGCATGCATGATGCCGTCACCAGGAAGTGATGCTACACGACACTCTGGCAATGTGGCTGGAAACTTGATGGTACCATTGAGTTTTCAGCCCCATTGCCAGAGCGTCACCTGGCGTCACTTCCTGGCAACGGCATGGTGCATTACAGGGAGGACTGATCCAGACGGGGAGCATGCGTCCCCCGCTCCCACGCGGTAAGTACTTGGGAACCCTAATCCAGCTGAATGCTACCAGTGTGCAGGCCCAGAAGGAACACGTGCATGCTAATGTAATGAAGTTTAAATGAGGCACAACCTACCTAGGCTCACCATTTGCCTGCATGCAGTGGGAAAACACCCAGCCTTGCCCCTAATCTCCTGCCCTCAAAAAATTGAGAGGAAAAAATGACAGAAAAAGCCTCCCCCCGGTGACACTCTAGAAATTTCCTCCCATCTCTATAGTCTTTACCACAGAGGTCAGAAGAAATTCCTAGAGTGTCAACCAGAAATGACACCACGTCGTCCCAAAACTCCACTGTCCCTGGGCACCATCCTTAAAACCTCCTGGCATCTGCTGAGACAGAGCTGGCTGCCCTAGGTCTGCCCACGGCAAGCCCAGGGCATACATATTCCAGGCAAGACATCAAATGGCAACTGTGCGCCAACAACAGCTACCCAGCCAGATGCTATGCTGAAGGCTGCCCTTGCTAAGGTACAAATGAACAACTTGAAATTCTGTATTGAATCGGTACTCTGGGTCTCCATGGGGGAGAAAACTGGGGCATAAATGAAGGAAACTGTCTATCATCAATCTATCTTCCTATTTTCCTATTTCTCTTCCTATTTCTCATCTATCTATGTATCTATCTATCTATCTATCTATCTATCTATCTATCTATCTATCTATCTATCTATCTATCTATCTATCTATCTATCTGCCTAGTCTTGAGTCTCTTAACGAAGCTATTCTAATCTAATCATGTCTAATCTAGCGCTCTCGCTTTCCCTTTATCTCTTCTGACTAATTGATAGCTTGGTGGATTGTCATTGCCGGAGACAGAGAATGAGATGCAAGAAGTGGTGGGGAATGCAGATTTCAAAGATAAGTCGTCGGGCCTCAAGCGTCTTCCGGGCGAACCCCCTACCCTACGGCCTGGCCCGAGTCTGGAAACGGCGGCGTGTGGGGAGGGGAGAGGGATGATTAACAAGCGCCGAGTGGCCCAGAATGATGGAATCAGCTCGCTGTGAAATTGGTGTCGAAGGTTGAAAAATAAAGGGAGGCCAGCTGATGGGATGGCGGTAAGTGGGGGGACTAAAGGAGAAGAGGCCCACAGTCGCCAGGCATAGTGTGTGTCTGGAAAGCCAGCAAGGCGGGGACTCCTCAGGGTGCCTCTCGGGGGGGTCCTTACACGAGGGACACCCAAGTGTTGACATCCGCCCACTTGCTCTCCCAGTTGGGCGAGATACCTACCAGAAGGTGTCTCCACACGGGGGGTGGGAGAATGTCTCCTCGCTGTGGAAGCAACAGCAAGTAGGGTGAAGGTGTGAGGGATGGCATCCGCACAGCCCATTCCCACAGTGGTCACTGCCATCCCTGACCCTCCCCACCTCCTGCCCCTTTGGCGTGTCACTGCACCAGCAGTGATAAGAGTTCTGTCAGGCCCCGTATAGCCCAGCAAGCCTCCTTCCACTATTAAAGGGCTAAAAGGGAAAGAAGAAGAGGAGGCAGAGGAAGAGGAGGATTTATACCCCACCCTTCACTCAGAGTCTCAAAGTGGCTTACAATCCCTTTTCCCTTCCCCTCCCCACAACAGACCCCCTGTGAGGTAGGTGGGGTTGAGAGAGCTCTGAGAGAATGGCTCTTGGGGGAACAGCTCTGAGAGAACCGTGACTGACCCAAGGTCACAGCAGAGCACAGCTGCATGCAGAGGAGTGAGGAATTAACCCCAGTTCTCCAGATTAGAGTCCGCCACTCACTGTGCCTGGTGAATGAGGACAATGGTGCCTAGGGCCGCCATTTTGAAAGTGACGCTCAGCTCCGCCCCCTCCCTGGAAGCCCTGCCCACAGCTGTCTTGACATCTCCTCTTTAAGTTGGAGCAAAGCCACAACGTGGTGTGGCATATTGTGTCCCATCGGGAGTGTTTGTGTGTGTGTGGGGGGGTAATCCCCATTGGGATGCCAACTCCGGGTTGGGAAACTGGGAAATTTGGGGCTGGGGGCTGGGGAGAATGAGAGGGACCTCAGCGGGGTATCATGCCTTAGGGCAGGGGTGTCAGACGTATGGCCTGTGGGCGGAACCCGCCTGTCCAGGGCTTTTATCCTGCCCACGAGCAGCAGGCCATTATCTTTACTGGCGGATGACAGAGGCTGTGTATTGTGTCCCTGTATCCTGTCCCAGTGCTAAAGCTTAATGAGCAAGGGACGTGGGAGGGCGGGTATCAGGGAGACCCTTGGAGGAAACGCTGCAAGAGCGTTAACATTTTAGGCATCTTTGTATTTTGAGTAAAAAAAATATTGTTAATTGGATTTGCCTGTGTCCTTTATACAATTTATATCTCCGTTACCTGGCATTACATTTTATGGCACACATACCCTGGCTGGACAAAGTGACATTTATGTCAGAGCTGGCCCTCGTAATGAGTTTGACCCCTCCGTCTTAGGGTCCCTTCTCCAAAGCATCCATTTTCTCCCAAGGAACTGATCTCTGTCATTCCAGATCGCCGGGCCCCACCTGGAGGCCGGCAAGCCTCAGTTCCCATGCTGAAGCAACCGTGTGCAGTGGCGGCCCCTACACTATTCCCCACTCCCCCTGGCCTCTTTAACCCCCCAAGGAGAGACACCTTTAAAAGTGCCATCTGAAGGTTATTGACCAAGAAGTCAGCCCTATCCAACTCAAGGGGATAGGATCGCTTTTCAGATATTCTCTGCCAGTTTCGTGTAGCAGTTACGAGTCCGGATTCTAATCTGAGAGAACTGGGTTTGATTCCCCGCTCTTCCCCATGCAGCTGCTGGTGTGACCTTGGGTCAGTCACAAGTTCTCTCAGAGCTGTTCTCTCAAGGGCAGTTCTCAAAAGAGAAGTCTACCTCAAAGGAAGTCTGTTGTGGGGAGGGGAAGAGGAAGGAGATTGTAAGTCACTCTGAGATTCCTTCAAGTAGGGAAGGGCAGGGTATCAATCCAATCTCCTCCTCCAGTTTGGTGTAGTGGTTAAGTGCGTGGACTCTTATCTGGGAGAACCGGGTTTGATTCCCCACTCCTCCACTTGCACCTGCTGATGTGACCTTGGGTCAGTCACAAGCTCTGGCACAGCTGTTCTCTCAAGGACAGTTTGTGTTAGAGTTCTCTCAGCCCCACCTACCTCACAGGGTGTCTGTTGTGGGGAGGGGAAGGGAAAGGAGTTTGTAAGCCGCTCTGAGACGCCTTTGGGCAGTGAAGGGTGGGGTATAAATCCAATCCAATCTCTTCTTCTTCTTCTTCCTCTTCTTCTTCTTCTTCTGACTGAAGGGCGTAAGTGCCGGCATCAGAGGAGATCCGTGGGGCCCTGGCAGCTGCCCCACCTAACCATACTCTTGACACCAGCCCCACGCTTTAACTCTAATCGTCCGATTTCAGTTGTCTGTGCGAGGATTGAAAACAGTCCTCCCACTGTAAGATTCCTGTTGGCTACTCCGTCGGAGGCAGCCTGCCCACAGTCTGTGGCTACGGCTCCCCCGAGGGCCGTTGTGGGGACTCCTCAGCGGGCCCATAAATTTGCCCGATGGCTCATTTCTGATTTTGTTTGGGCAATGGAGGAGGGCTTCCCAAGCGAGCCATCAGTCAGCCCCTTAACGCCTGCGCGGATAAATGATCAAATAAAAAGGGGAAGAAAAGAACCGCCATTAGAACTTAAGTCGCCGTCGGAATAAATCTGTTTCTCCGTCTCCCCCGAGAGCGGTATTCCCTCTGGAGCGGCTAGGAGGAAGAGGAATTGGGGCACTAGAGAACAGGGACAGGAAGCCCCAGGGGGATGGCGGCGACGGCGGGTGTGTGTGTTGGGTTTGTACTGAAATGTTAAAGTGGCCGCGTGCGCATTCGAAGTCTGGGCTTGGAACAGGTTTGCCAGCCCTCCAGGTGGGGCCCGGAGATCTCCCGGGACGACAGCTGCTCTCCGGATGACAAGTGATCAGTTCTGCTGGACAAAATGGCGGCTCCGGAAGGCGGGTTCTGTGGCGACATTCCCTGCTTGATGTCCCTCCCCCTTCCAAACCCCGCCCCCTGCAGGCTCCGCCTCAGAATCCCCCAGAAATTCCAACCCTTATTAGGGATCCACGATGCAGAGGCTTTTCTAAAGATGCCAGCCTCCAGGCAGCACCTGGAGATCCCCCAGAATGACAGCTCGTCTCCAGGCTATAAAGATCAGCTTCCCTGGAGAAAAGGGATGCTTTGGGAGGGTGGTCTCTGTGGCACTGTACCTCCCCAGGCTCCACCCCCAAATCTCCAGGAGTTTCTTTACCTGGATCAGGCAACCCTACCCCCCATCCCCTGCCTGTGGCCATGGGGGGGGGGCGCACTGGCAAGTCACACATCAGGATAGAGTTTCCAGTCACCCACTGGTGGTTGGAGATCTCCTGGAATTTCTACTGGTCTCCAGGCAACAGGGATCCGTTCCCCTGGAGAAAATGGCTCTTTTGGAAGGTGGACTCTATGGCACAAGTTCTCTCAGGAGTAGTCCTCGAGAGAGCTCTCTCAGCCCCACCTACCTCACAGGGTGTCTGTTGTGGGGAGGGGAAGGGAAAGGAGATCGTAAGCCGCTCTGAGACTCCTTCAGGTAGTGAAGGGCAGGGTATAAATCCAATGTCTCCGTAGCCAGGACTTTTCAGTCTCTGGGGCAATTTTTTTTTCTTGTGGAGTACCCATTATGTGAATTTTTTTTGCTTGTGGGGCACACACACACTTCAGCCAGGGTAAACAATGCATCCTCCGTCCCCAACCGGTTTGTCAGCCCACAGACCTCTGAACCAAATGCAAAACAAATGCAAGGACTCTGTTCTCTCCCTCTTGCTGTCAGGGGGCTGGGCTGGATGGGAAGTCAGGGGGGCCTTGGCAGTAAGTCGGGGGGCCAGGCCCCAAGAGGCCCCACTGTAGCTACAGGCCTGCTCCTCCTCCTCTTCTTCTTCTGGAAGAGAACTTCCAGATCTCCAGCCACCACCTGGAAGTTGGGAATCTCAACCATTACCATGAAACCAACAGCTAACTGAGGAGATAAGGTGGCTACAGGGAGTCCTGCCCCTTCTCCCATTCCTCCCGCCCTGTCGGTTCCCACCTGCTATGAAGTGCATCTGCCAGAAGGGGGCGCAGGTGAGCAGGAGAAATGGCAGCTGCTTTGGCACAGCAGCAGATTAATTTAAAGGGAAGTGGGGGAATCTCTGAGTCCCAGCCAGTCTGCTGTAAGGCAGTAGCCTACTTCGCTCAGCCGGCATTACAAAAAACCTGGGAATCAGCAGAACGGCCTGCTCTTTCCTTCCCCAGCCCCGCTCCTTTGGGGTTTCCTCAAGCCCTGCTCGGCTATTCGCCAAGACTTTGCATTTGCAATATAACCCTCTATATATTTGCCTGAGTATGTATTGAAACATCTTGTGGGAGTGAGAAAGGGAGGTTTGGCAGAGGCTGGTGCACGGGGAAGGCTGGTTGTTTTTGTTTTTAAAGGGCCTTCTTTGCTATTTTATTTGCCTGTTGTCTCAGGTCCTTTAATAGCAGCCAGTTTTCAAGAACTAGGGGAACAAATTGTCCAGGGCCCTTGCGATGCTGGAAAGCGCTGACTAGTACCAGCCGGCTTATGGCAACCTCCGGAGGTTTTCAAGGCAAGTGACAAACGGAGGTGTTTTGCCACTGCAACCCTGGACTTCCTGGGGGGGGGGTCTCCCCCAGCCAGGCCCGTGGCCAGGATTTTGTGGGCTTGTGGGGCAATTTTTTTTCTAGTGGGACTGAAGTTCTCGGTGCAGAAAGAAAAACCATTTAGCCAATAGAAAGCTCTAAACTGCATGCTGTCAACCGCTTTAGATGATAGTTCTCGGCTGCTGCAAGTTAATCACTTCTGCCTGCCTAAGCAGGTGGGGGTGATGACTTCTATAGTCAAGAAAGCTAACACTTGTGCAGGGAAACTCTCTTAAAGGAGACCAGTTTCTTGACAGAGAGTTAGATGGGATCCTAGAGGCCACCTACTCCAACCCCCTTGCTCAATTCGGGAATTAGTTGACTACAGCACCCCACTCTGCTTAAAGGAGAGCACGCATTTTAAAAAAATGTTTTAAAATGATTGGGGAAAAAAGCATTTACAGGAGAAATTCTTGTGGAGCTGTGCCTTTAAGAAAGGGGGCGGAGCCCCCCAAAGCCCCACCGTAGCTACGGGTCTGCTCCCACCCAAATACTAGCTCCGGAGACCTGACAAGATCAGTTTCGCCTGAGCCATCCAGGTCAGGACCTTGGGACCTGGCACAACATCTCAAACCCTCAAAGAAACCCAACAGGTGCCTGACAGATCAGACCAGTGGTCATAAGAACATAAGAGAAGCCAATGTTGGATCAGGCCCATCTAGTCCAACACTCTGTCACACAGTGGCCAAAAATACCAGGTGCCATCAGGAGGTCCAGCAGTGGGGCCAGGACACTAGAAGCCCTCCCACTATTGCCCCCCCCAGCACCAAGAATACAGAGCATCACTTGCCCCAAACCAAGAGTTCCTATCTATACCTTGTGGCTAATAGCCGCTGATGGACCTCTGCTCCATATGCTTATCTAATTCCCTCTTGAAGCTGTCTGCCTAGGACAACACCTTGCCAACAGGCAGGACATAGAGGCAGGTTTGCCGACTCAGTTAGGAAATCCCTGGCAGTTTGGGGGCTCAAAGCCCAGGGAGGGCAGAGCCTGGGGACAGAGCTGAGCAGAGATGTGATGCCCCAGTGCCCACCCTCCAAAGTGGCCGTTTTCTCCAGGGAAACTATTCTCTATAGTCTGGAGGTCCGTTGCAGCTCTGGGCGCTCTCCAGGCCTCACCTGGAAGTTGGCAACTTCCCACAGAGGCCAAGGCCTTTCCCTGGTGTTACCTCTTAGCACTGGGTTTCAGAGATTTATTGCTTCTGGATGTGGAGGTTCTATTTATTTTAGTCGTTGTGGCTACCAGCCGTGGATGGACCTCCCCCCGCCACCCCCGTGACTCCGTCTAATCTCCTTTTCAAGCCTCCTGGCAGCGAATTCCATAAGCGAATTACTCACGGAGTAAAGAAGTACTGCCTTTATAAAAAAAAAAAAAGGAAAAAAGAGAAATGTATGCGATACAAAGTAATAGAGTCATTAAAAAACTCAAATACAATATATCAGCCATTTGCGTAACCATAAATACTTTGATCCTGGTAATAATTCAGGCAGCCCGTTCATTCGCAGCGTAATGGACCATCGGGCACCAGCACATTTCGCAGCTTTTAGCTCTTCTAGAATGCCGAAAGCCTGTTCCTTTCACCATTTCGCGCACACCTCACACTTTGCTCAGCCAATCGGCGTCGTTCCAGGATTTCCGATCGTGTACATATGTCATCCCAGCAGCAGTCAATATCTTGAACATTATTTCCTGATATGAATTACAGACCGTCGCTTTGTCAACGATTTATTTACTGGATGACTAAAGGAGGACTTCTTTTTGTCTGTCCTGATTCTACTGCCCGTCAGCTTCATTGGGTGCCCCGGAGTTCTTATGTTTGGGGAGAAGGAGCAATGTGCAACCAGAAACATAAATGGGATATGGCGCATTTTCACTTGCGCAAGACCTCTGGCAACACCTAGGACTTTGCTCTCTACATACAATGGTGCCCGGAAAGTGGCTGCACCACACCTGGCCAAGTGCTTTTAGAAAGTGGGCGGGGCCAAGTAGGGGCTTTTACCTAGCCAGGCTTCTAACTGGCCAATGGAGATTCGGGATTTGGGTCTGCCGATTTTTAAAATGGTTACTTTGGTGGCAGCTGCCACCAGAGTGCAAGGGATCTTCACTGCAGGACTGAAGGTCAGCCCTGGCAGTCATTTTGTGGCTGGCTCCACCCCCTGCAGCGGCCATTTTGTGGCGGTGTTCGCCACAGCGTGTGGGCATTCCCAAGGCACCCACAAGCTCTAAAAGTCTGAAGTCCCCAGATGTGGGGTTCTGAAGCCAAGAGACGAACAGACGTGGGAAGAAGGAGGAAGAGGAGAGGGAGAGGAAGAAGAGGAGGAGCAGGAGGAGAAAGAGGAGAAGAGAGAGGAGGAGGAGGAGGAAGAAGAGAAGAGAAAGGTGGAGGAAGAAAAGGAGGAGGAAAAAGAAGACGAAGAGGAGGAAGACGAAAAAGAAGAAGAGGAGGAGGAGGAGGAAGAAGAGGAAGAGTCAGTTTTTGTACCTCTGAAGCAGCCTCCCTTCCCCTCCCCACCACAGACCCCTCTGGCAGTAGGCGGGGCCGTCAGGGCCCAAGGTCACCCACCCGGCAGGCTTCGCGGGGAGGAGCGGAGAGAGCCAGGCCCAGCTCTCCCAGGCGGGAATCTGTCGCCTCTCGCCCCCCCCGCGCCGGGCGGCCCATCCAGCTCCGGGCCTGGCGCGCCTCGGGCAGCGCGAAGAGATGCCTGCGCGACGACGCGCCCTGGCCAACTTCAGAGGAAGGCAACGCGTCTCACCCGCTGAAGTCCCGCGAGCCGAGCAGCTGTCAAGGCCCGGGCGCGGCGCTCGCTTTAGCGCGCCGGGAGCGCCGAGGGAAGCGCCCTCCGCGGAAGTTCAGAGGCGGCCGCCTCGAGGAACGCTGCTCGCCATCTGTCCAGGCGCGGCCGGCGCTCCGGTTCCAGCCGCTTCTCGCAGCCACGGCGGCAGCTGGGGGGACATGCGACGCTCGCACCGCCGCCTTGACATCGGATCAGGCCCCGGGCGCGCCGGGCGCGTCCATCACGCGGGTCCCCCGAGCACCTTCCGCCACCCCCGTCGAGTGGATTCCCTCGTGCTTCTTTGCAGGGCCGAAGAGGCGCCCGGGCGCTTCCCGGAGGCGGCCAGAGCGCGGCGCTTGAAAAGCTTGCTCCTGGTGCCACCTGCTGGGCTCGACTCGACTTGCAGCGGGAGAGCTAACAAATTTTGCTAGTCTTTAAGGCGCTACTCTCCTGCCAACGTAGCAGTTCGAAAGCAAGAAATTGCAAGTAGGTAAATAGGTACCGCTTCGGTGGGAAGGTAGCAGCGTTCCATGCACTTCGGTGTTTAGTCATGCCGGCCACATGACCACGGAAACGTCTTCGGACAGCGCTGGCTCTTTGGCTTTGAAACGGAGATGAGCACTGCAACCCTAGAATCAGACTGGACTGGCTTATGAGGAAGGGAACCTTTGTTGCTGTTGTTCAGTCGCACAGTCGAGTCCGACTCTTCGCGACCCCATGGACCAGTTTACGCCAGGCCCTCCTGTCTTCCGCTGTCCGCTGAAATTTGCTCAATTTCATGTTCGTTGTATCGATGACACTGTCTAACCATCTCATCCTTTGCCGTCCCCTTCTTCTTTGACCTTCAATCTTTCCCAGCATCAGGGTCTTCTCCAGAGAGTGCTCCCTTCTCATTCGGTGGCCAAAGTATTTGAACTTCAACTTCAGGATCTGGCCTTCCAGGGAACCTTTACCTTTACTTTTTTAAGGTGCTACTATAGGGGCTGCGGTGACTCAGAGGTTGATGAAGGTGTAGACCAGAAGGCAGTTCGAGACCTGAGAGTGCCGTGTGATGGAGTGGGCTACCGTTTCTGGCCCCAGCTTCCTGCAGCTCGTACCTAGCAGTTTGAAAGCAAGAAATTGCAAGCAGATAAATAGGTACTGCTTTGGTAGGAAGGTGACAGTGTTCTGCACGCCTCAGCGTTTACTCATACTGGTCACATGGGCACAGAAACGTCTTTGGACAGTGCTGGCTCCTCATCTTGGAAACGGAGAGGAGCACCGCCCTCTAGAGTTGGATTCGACTTGCTTTTGAGAAAGGGAAACCTTTTCCAGGTGCTACTAGACTCTTGCTCTTGAAGGTACTACTGGACTTGCATCAGTGAAAAGATCGGAGGACGCGAACGGCAGGTGGCCCAGCTGGTCAGCCAGCTGATGGAACACCTTTGGTTAGTAGAAAAGAGCAAGAGTCCAGTCGCACCTTAAAGACTAACAAAATTTGCAGCAGGGGAGGAGCTTGCATGAGTCACTGCTCACTTCTTCAGCACTTTAAGGTGCTACGGGACTCTTGCTCTTTTCTTCTGCTACAGGCTACCCATCTCGATCTATCACTTTTGGTTAGAATCTACCGTGGAAGCCACTCTTCATCAGGAGACATGAATCAAGGGGTTCTCTACTCCAGTACTGGTCAGCTCACCAAGCCCTGGTCTCCCCTCACCCCACCCGGCACACACTGACTTTTCCTAGAAGTTAAAATGCCTGAACGGAGGCTGTCACATTTCGGTCACATGATGAGAAGACAAGAGTCACTAGAAAAGACAATAATGCAAGGAAAAGTTGAAGGCGGAGACTGGATCTTCTGATGAGAACTCAGACTCTAAGTTAGGGGCAGCTGAGTGGGAAAAGTAGAATGTCAATGTTCTCTGGAGTACTTAAAATTATTTCATTCGAGGGCACAGCTATTTATGAAACTAGGATTGCTGGTGAAATATCGGAACATTTTATTAGCTAGATGATCATTTTTGGCGAAAGTCAATTTGTATTCAAGAAGCAGAGTTTATACTTTAAAAGCTATGCATGATCACTGATTCTTGGGTTTTTAGAGGGTTTTCTTTTCTTTCACCCGTAGAGTGTAGTTTCCCCATCCCTATTTTTCCTGCGTATTGTAGACTTTTTTCTTTTCTTTTCTGTATTTAGATTTAGAAAAAGCAATTAAAAAAATCCCCTTTGGGGGGCCAAAAAAAGAAGAAGAAGAAAAAAGTCACTAGAAAAGACAATAATACAAGGAAAAGTTGGAAGGTGGCAGGAAGAGAGGAAGACCCAACATGAGAGGGACTCACTCAGTCCAGGAAGCTATGAGGGCCCTCTGTTTGCAAGACCCGAGCAAGGTGGTGGATGTTGAAATGTTTTGGAGGCTGTTGATTTTATTTTATTTATTTATTTATCTTGTATTTTTCATATGTGCAACTGTGGATGAGCACTTGGAAGTCACGGTGACCTCTGGCGACTGACCCCGACTGGGGGCCTGGAGGATATTCAGAGAGGTGGCTGGACAAAACTTCTGGTTTTCCATGGAGGTCTCCCATCTGAGTACTTCCCAGAGTCAACACTGCTTAGTTTCCAAGATCTGAAGAGATCGGGCTTGCCTGGGCTATCCAGGTCAGGGCTAAAGGCCATTGATTCATAAAAGGTAAAAGTTTCCCTTGCTCGAAAGCCAGTCAAATCCGACCCTAGGGGGCAGTGCTCATCTCCGTTTCCAAGCCGAAGAGCCGGCGCTGTCTGAAGAAATTTCCGTGGTCATGTGGCCGGCGTGACCAAACGCTGAGGTGCACGGAATGCTGTTACCTTCCCACCGAAGTGGTACCTATTTATCTACTTGCAATTTCTTGCTTTCGAACTGCTAGGTTGGCAGGAGCTGGAACTAGAGATGGGAGCTCACCCCCTCACGTGGCACTCGGGTCTCGAACTGCCGGACTATAGACCTTCCAGTCTGCAGCTCAGCGTCTTAACCTCTGAGCCGCGGCGGCTCCCATTGATTCATAGGGTCGCTGTAAGTTGGGACTGATTTGATGGCAATTAACACACCCACACCTATTGAAGCTTAGTTGCCTGCTGATTGGAAAAGACCGAACCTGGTGTCTGTCCCTTTAAGAAAGGATTGAATTTCAGCAATCCCTTTAGAGACCCTTCTCAGGGCCTGGAGCTAAACATTTATCCCCCGCTAATTGGTTCAGATCAAACAGGCAAGGGTAGGGACAGCCACAGCCCCCCCCCCCAGTTGGCAGGGTTGCCAACTCCAGCTTGAAAAATTCCTGGAGATTTGGGAGTGGCTGCCTGGGGAGGGGGAATTTGGGGAAGGATTTCATTTTCAATCGATGGTGTACCACGGAGTTTGCCCTCTGAAGCTCCCCTTTTCTACAGATCAGTTATAACTCTGGGAGAACTCCAGGTCCCACCTGGAGGCTGACAACCCTACCAGTTGGTAAGCAGGTCATATATATATATATATATATATATATATATATATATATATATATATATATATATATATATATATATTTAAAAAATGCCCCCTCTTCCTTTCCCCGTCTTTCCCTAATGCTTTGGGGCGCAATTCTTTTTCTGAGCATGATTCTGCAGCCGCATCAAAACCCTAGAAGATGGCTTACTTATTAGCAATATTATTTTTTTCCCAGATGGATTGTTCAAAAACTGGCTGACATCAGAATTTTTTTTTTCTTAAAAAAAAGCGCACAATACAATCAATAGTTTCATTAAAGCTGGCTAAACAGCAAAATGGAAATTTCAGAATATCAGCAAAGAACTCCCTGAGCAGGAAAATAAGAACGGCCCAGAAAAGGGAGATCGCAGTCGAATTAAAACAGTGACTTCAGAGCTAGGGAAGCCAGATCTGGCACTGGGAAGTTCCTGGAGGCTTGGGGGACAATGCCCAGGGAGGGAGTGTAGCAGAGTTGTGATGTCCCCCACCCCACCCCAGAAGCTGCCATTTCCTCCAGAAGAACTGGTCTTTGTAGCCTCAAGATGAAATTTGGGGGAGAACTTCACCCCCCCCACCTGGACGTGGGCACCCCAGACAAAGGCACCCTCTGCCCCCAGCCATTCCCCATGCAGTACAGTGACCCCTAGTGGTACTCTGAGGCATTGAAGACGGCCTTTAGGCCTTGTCCATCTACCCAAGGAAAACAGCAGAGATCAAACCGCTGCTTCCTCCAGAAGCTCTGGGGCTGATTTTTTAAATTTTGTGACCTTTTCTCTGCTAGTTATGTGTGGCCACTGGGATGGGGGGCTGCCAATTCGTTTGGAGGCAGGCAGCTTAATGCTTTAGCTGTACTCCCCCCCCCCTTGGGCAGCTTGGAAGGGCGACTTTGATCTGGGAAACAATGTGGAGAAAGGGTTTTTATAACCTGCTTCCCCCAGCATAAAGCCAGCCAGTTCTGGTTTTGGAACTCCCTAGAGATTTGGGGGGTGGAGTCTGGAGAGGGCAGAGTTTGGGGTGGGGAAGGACCTCAGCATAGGGTTGCCAGGTCTGGGTTGGAAAATGCCTGGAGACTTTGGGGGTGGATGCGGGAGAGGGCGGGGTTTGGGGAGGGGAGGGGCCCCAGCATGGTCCGCCCTTCAAAGCAGCCATTTTCTCCAGGGGAGCTGATCTCTGTCGGCTGGACATCAGTTGTAAAAGCAGGAGATCCCCAGGCCCCACCTGGAGGCTGGCAACCCTACCTCAGCAGGGTATAATGCCATAAAGGTTACCTTCTGAAAGGGTCACCATCCCCCTGATGGAGTTGGGGTTTCCCCCGCTTTTGGGGGCCCCAATCTGCCGCCACCCAGCTGGCTGGTGGGGGGCAGCCCCGCCCCTGAGCAGCCCCATCTGTTCCCGAAGTGCCCGGCATGATGACATCACCTAGAAGTGACATCATCTCACAGGGCATGTCACATGGGGTGTGCTCTAGCATTTGGGGGAAAACTCTATGGTAGGCAGCCATTTCCTAAAGGGGAACTGATCCCTGTAGTCTGGAGATCAGCTGTAATTCGGGGGGGGGGGTGTCTCCAGGCCTCACCTGGAAGTTGGCAACCCTACCCCACACCCTCAGCTAGGTCGCCCCCCCCCCACAGCCACATTGCATTAAAGAAGAAACCTGTGGTGGGGGGTGGAGATCTATGAATGGGTGTGTATTTTTGTCTTCCCTTTGGATCCTTTGCGTTTCGTTGCAAATAACCTTCAGACGATTTCTGACCCATCCCTTCCCAGCCGGCTGATGTCACCGCTGCCGTACGGTTTCCCACTCTTCTCCTCCTCCTCTGCCAAAAAGACATCAGCACTCCGTCGGTATCAGCACTGCGCTGGTCTCGCAGCGTCACGTACATTCACAATCAGGAGGAGCGGCTTTTGTTCCTGCACCTGGGCCGCACTGTGGGCCTGGGTAGCGGAAACGCCGGAATAGTTTCCTCGTGCCATTAAAACAGCATCTCTTCCGCACACCTTCTCAGTGGCTTAATTCTGACGGGGAAAAAAAACAAAACCAAAAGTCCAGTGGCGTCTTAATGACCAGCATCGTTTATTTCGGCAGGCGCTTTTGTGAGTCAGAGCGCCTTTCTCCTGACGGGTGAGGAGAAAAATCGTTTTGGGAATTCTTAAAAGGAAAATCACAGGAGCCGGGAGAGAAGGAGGGGAGGCAGAGAGAGAGAGACCTGGCGTGAACCCCATTATAAATCTCCCAAAGGCAATCCTCCGTGTCAGGGACTGGAATAGAATTAGTCATTACGTGTAATGGGCGGTGAGTGGTCCGAGGCCCCAGCCTTTCTGGAGGGACAAATAGTCACAGTGACGAGGTGGGATAAATGCAACCGATCAGGACTGGAGGAAGCTTTCTGGAATTTAAGAAAATTAAAGGACATCAAATACAAAGGTACAGTAAGCCAAAATGTTAGGAACAGCCAATTAAAGTTTCTAAGAAGTGGGTGCATTCCATTAAATCTCAATTATTTTGAGCCTCATGGGCATCTTTGAAATTCTGACTCAGGATGGTAGCTGTAACCACAAAATGGCCACCAAGGGAGGAGGAGCCAGCCACAAAATGGCCGCGATGGGAGGAAGCGCCAACCACAAAATGGCCACCAAGTGAGGAGGAGCCAGCCACAAAATGGCCACCATGGGGGGAGGAGCCAACTACAAAATAGCCACCAAGGGAGGAGGAGCCAGCCACAAAATGGCCACCATGGGAGGAGGAGCCAGCCACAAAATGGCCACCATGGGAGGAAGAGCCAACCACAAAATAGCCACCAAGGGAGGAGGAAGAAACTACAAAATGGCCACCATGGGAGAAGGAGCCAGCCACAAAATGGCCACCAAGTGAGGAGGAGCCAACTACAAAATGGCCACCATGGGAGGAGGAGCCAACCACAAAATGGCCACCATGGGAGGAGGAGCCAACTACAAAATGGCTGCCAGGAGAGGAGGAGACAGCCACAAATTGGCCACCATGGGAGGAGGAGCCAAACACAAAATGGCTACCATAGGAAGCAAACACACAGAGAAAGCCAAAGTGCAGGGAACAAGAGGAGTATTTTTAAAAATATATATATACTGGAGGAAAGGAGTGAGAAAGAGATTAAAACCAACACTGTTGCGGCAGTACCACCAAAACATTATTTTAATCTGGACAGCCAATCAGATCTCCAATGGCGAATCAGAAGCCCTGCTGGGCAGCAGCCCTGCTGAGCCCCACTCACGAAAAACACTTGGCAGGTGCCAGGAAAAGTATTGGTGGGCAACCGTTGTGCTCGTGGGCGCCACGTTGGGGACCTCCTGCATTAAATCCTGGTTTCTTATAGCTATAGTTAGATTAGGAAACCCAGGATTTCGCTCAGAGACCACCACTCCAACGACAGTTTCCTGTCTTTCTCTTTGCAGCCCGCGAGGGCATCGCCAGGGAACCAGGACTAAGCCAAGATGTCTGCTTTTTGACCTGGCTAAGACTGGAGCTGATAAAGCCCCTCCGCTCACCCTGGTTTCGGATCCTGGTTTGGAAGACTCTAACCAACTACAGTTTGTGGAGCAGCCTGCATTCCCACAATCATACTACCGGCAGTTTAATGAAAACGGGGGCCCGTGTCGTTTCAGAGCAGAGCTCTCGTGGATTGATCAGATGCCAAAAGCTGTTTTTTAAAAATGCATTTATTTCCCGCTTTCCTTGTCAGGACCTCAGTGCAGCATTAATGGGGCTGTCTTATTTTGTACTGACAACAACCTTATAAGGCCGTTTAGACAGTGGTTTGTCATGACATACACTGTCAGATCAGTGGTACGTGGGGCTCGTGGCTGTGTCCTCTCGCTGGCAGCCACTTGTCAGATTCTTGGGCAGAGAAATGTCTTTCCTAGTTGCAGTTATGTGAGAACCTTTAGGTGGGGATTCATACGACCTGGTAGTGTAGGGTTGCTAGGTCTTCCCTGGCTGCTGGCAGGGAAAAAACCATAGAGTTTTTTCTCAAACAATAAGAGTGTCCCCCCCTGCAACGTGCCCTGCACAATGACCATCACCCATTGTGCCGGGCATGTTGGCACAGATGGGGCTCTTTGGGGGTGGGGTTCCCCCTGCCGGCTGGCTCAGGGGTGTTGGATTGGGGGGTACAAAAGTGGGTAACCCCCCCCCCAGTCGGATGGTGGTCAGTGCTGTCAAGCTGCAGGCAACGTAAGGTGACCCTATAGGGTTTTCAAAGCTGGAGAGGTTCAGATATGGTTTGCCATTGTCTGCTTCCACCTCATGACCCTGGTATTCCTTGGTGGTCTCCCATCCCAATCCTAACCAGAACTGACCGTGTTTGAGTTGTGGGATTCTGGGAGCTAGGACTTTTCCTAGGACCCCCCAATTTCCCTTGAGTTCTTTCATTGGTTGAATGGAGACTGGCAAGAGACTGAAGGGGCGAGCCAGGAAAGGCCGGGGAGGGTGCAGGGAGGCATTTGAATGCCTCCCCGTGCATTCCCTGGGGCCAGGGGCTGCTTTTCGGGCAAGCCGCCAAAATGCCACCGAATTTTGGCGGCGGCTTTCAGCAGCAGGCCGAATCAGATTAGAGAACCTGATTCGGCCCGCAGCTGCCCAAAAGGGGGCCGAATGGGGCATTTTCAGGGATGCATTCAGTTTGGACAAACTGAATGCACATCCCTAGTGGAGTCCTGAAACCTCCTGGGAAACCGAACCAAAGTTTCAACTATAGAGGCTACTTACTAATGACTATAGAAATTAAAGTTTAGAACTGAGGTTCAATGCGGGCCCTAATTCCACGACGCTTAGCTTCCGAGATCTGCTAAGAACTGGCTAGCCTGGGCCGTCCGTTCATTCAACCTGGGACCTTCCAAATGCAATGCGGATGCGTTCCCACTGAACCACAGTCCCTCCTCCAGAATGTATGAACCTGCCTTATCCCAAATCTTGGCGAACCGGAGAAGCCCCCTACAGCATTTCTTGACTTGTATATTGTAGTATTCCAGGAGAAATCGTTTGCCTGAAGAAGAATTTCTCGAAACAATCAACTTTTGCCTGGGAGGCGTATTGCATTGACGCTTGCTGCATCTGTTTTCTGAAAGCAAGACGGTCTACAGCAGGGATGTCAAACATGCAGCCCAGGGGCCGGACTAGGCCCCCGGAGGGCTTCTTTCAGGCCCACAGTGGAACTGGCTGTCTTCTGCTGGGATTTCTACCCTGCCCTTCACTACCCAAAGGAGTCTCAGAGCAGTTTACAATCTCCTTTCCCTTGCCCTCCCTGCAACAGACACCCTGTGAGGTCGGTGGGGCTGAGAGAGCTCTCTCAACAACTGCCCTTGAGAGAACAGCTCTGAGACAACTTGTGACTGACCCAAGATCACTCCAGCAGCTGCATGTGGAGGAATGTGGAGTCAAACCCTGTTTTCCCAGGTTAGAGTCTGCGCTCCTAACCACTACACCAAAGGAGATACCTTAGCATGTCCTTCCGCTGCTGGAGAAGTTGAAGTGGCTGGACATACGCTGCTGCATTGCTCCTTCTATAGTGATCTTAGAGATATATTTATTACACCCTTCCTCCAAAAAATCCCAGGAAGATCGGTGTGTGGGGGGGTATACTGTCAAAGAGAGCCTCCCTCCCGCCCAACCTGGGCTAGGAGTTTTCTTTGACAGGAGGCTGGCTAGCTACAATTACAAAGGGGGGTTAAAGGCACCTGCATACTTTTAACCAGGTGGTGCTACCACCAGTCCTTTTATGTCCCTCCAATCAAGAGACACAGAGATATTTGAGAGATCTTCTTGGAGATATATATTTTTATTACACCCATCCTCCAAAAAAATCCCAGGAAGATCGGGGGTGGGGGAGAGGTAATACCATCTTTCTTCTTGCATACACCGAATCTGAAACCTCAGACGGAGATTCCAGATCCTGTGCAGCTTGCCAGAGTCGGCCGAGGTAGAGTGTGGAGTTAGTGTAACCTATTTGCTTTTTGATACCTCTTAATAGAAGATCATAGATATATTCTTATAACCGCTCTGCTAATGTGTCTTTTATTTTGCTGGTCCACGACCGTAATAAACGTTGGATTGATTTTTGCAGGCTCGATAACAGAGAGCAAAGAGGGTTTGCAAAGCGCCCCCCTTGCGGTCCAAGGCCACAGAGAGCTCCAGGGCTGGGTTAGGAGGCCATTTCTCTGGTCTAGTTCCCAAATCCAAAAAATTGCCAAATAAGTATAGGCTCTTAAAAAAAAAAGTTTTAATATACTTTTTTAAATATAAGTACACAGGTTAAAAAAATTAATTTAAAGATGGAGAGAGAAGGGGAGGAAGAATGTGCGAGTTTCACTTGATTTGACGGAGTAAATCCCATGTTTTGGAGAGGTGATGGAGGACGGGGAAGTGTTGAGTGTCATTGGGGTTGCCAGTCTCCAGGTGGGGCCTGGAAATCTCCCATTTTTACAACTGATCTCCAGCTGACAGAGATCGGCTTCCCTGGAGAAAATGGCTGCTTTGAAGGGTGGACTTTGTGGCATTGGACCATGCCGAGGCCCCTCCCCTCCCCAAACCCCGCCCTCTCCCGGATCCACCCCCAAAGTCTCCAGGTATTTTCCAACCCAGACCTGGCAACCCTGAGTGCCATCAACAACGAAAACTCCTGTAAAAGTCATTGCATTCTTGAACTCACAAATGACTATTTACAAGCTTAATAACAAACACGTTTTCTAAAATATAAAAGGATTCTGGGCTTCTGAAGATTTCATTCAAAACCTGCAGCGGGCTATACAGATATAGACAATGTTCCCTCTAATTTTTTTCGCTCCTCCTGAGCAGAGCAGTTCACATCCTGAGCGGAACAGAATCGCTGTAATCTTAAAATGGGCAACGGGCAGTGCGAGACCCCGCGAGGCTCCAGATTTATTTATTTATTTGACTTATATACCACCCTCCCTGTGGGTGGGCTCAGGACGGTTTACAACAATTTTTAATAGAGCACCATTAAAACAGCCATTAAAAAACAATGTAAAACCCTAAAATACCGTGCAACCATTAGTTCTGATGCTAGTCAGCTTATTTGAAATTCAGCAATACCCCAATATTGGGATCCAGGCCGACACTGGATAGCCAGGAAGGAAGAGGGATGCCCGCCATCTCAACCAAAGGCCCGGTAGAAGAGTCCCGATCTCATATGGGAGCTCATTCCACCAGGTGGGGTCCTGTTCGAGGCTAGTGGGACGTCCCTGGGGCCGGGGACTGCTAGAAGATGATTTGCAGACCTCAGTGTCTTCTGGGGCTCGTATGAGGAGATGCAGCCTCGAAGGTATGCTGGCCCCTGGCCGTATAAGATTGCTGCTGAGCGGGGCTTCCTGTGTTAATGAGCGGCCGTTTACATGCATAGCTTAGAGAGAACACTGTACACAGATTCAGATCTGACATTCACATGTGATGGGCTACCAAATTTTGGTCTATGGCTCAAACATGGGCTGGGTTCTGGGTTTTGAACAATGTTCCCTCAGAGAACATAAGAACATAAGAGAAGCCAGTGTTGGATCAGGCCAGTGGCCCATCCAGTCCAACACTCTGTGTCACACAGTGGCCAAAATACCAGGTGCCATCAGGAGGTCCAGCGGTGGGGCCAGGACACTAGAAGCCCTCCCACTGCTGCCCCCCTCGCAAACACCAAGAATACAGAGCATCACTTGCCCCAGGGTCCCTATCTATACCTTGTGGCTGATAGCCACTGATGGACCTCTGCTCCATATGTTTATCTAATGGATAAGATGCTAACGGGTGTCCTGCTGACCAGTAAAACAACAACAAAACAGTTTGGCTTCTTCCTGCACCTCTAGCAGAGGTTTAATGTACAGATATCAGCAGATTTTAAAAAACTTTTTATGGCAAGTGGTTTTTTTTTAAAAAAATGACTATCTGCTGACTGGTGCAGAGCAAACTGATGCAGCTACAGGGCCTGGTTCAAAACGCTGGCTACCATAAAATGAACTGCCGCATAGTCAAGGTTAGATGCTGGGGAAAGTGATGGGGTGGTCTGTATTCCTTTTTTTTAATTTTTAAGATTTATTACAAAAATTACATAACTCGTTTCTACAAAATGTAGTGATTACAGCAAGAAATAATTTACATTTTGGGAGTGATCATGGCAAAAATCCCCTTTACAGTTATAATTTAAATCTGAAAAGATTGCCACAGATCCATCCTGCAAGGACAGAAAATAATAAACAGTCATCTAATTGGAAAAGAAGAAGAAGAAGAGGAGGAGGAGGAGGAGATTGGATTTATACCCTGGCCTTCACTACTCAAAGGAGTCTCAGAGTGGCTTACAATCTCCTTCCCCTTCCCCTCCCTACAACAGACACCCTGCGAGGTAGGTGGGGCTGCGAGAGCTCTTTCAAGGACTGCTCTTGAGAGAACAGCTCTGAAAGAACTTGTAACTGACCCAAGGTCACACCATAAACTGCATGTGGAGGAGCAGGGAATCAAATCTGGTTGTCCCAGATTAGAGTCCACGCTTCTAACCACTACACCAAACCGGCTCTCCTCTGGAGACAGTTGTATTATCTTAACAGTAAAATCTCCTGATATTCATACACTACAATTCAAAATATATAAGCAATTAATTTCCTAGTAAGGATTTACACCTGAATTTACTTAAACTGAGTTAAAACATCACTACTTCCACAGTACATTACTGGCACATAATAGTGCCCAACTGGGGCGATAAGAGTGCAAAATCACACATCATTCTGGTTAAGGTCAAGGCTCCCTGGATTGTCGGGGTAGGGTTAATCTAAGCTGCTTTTAAATTAAAATTCCTCAGATATAATAACAGAAAAATAATTTTTCTTTGAATTCAGAATTGTAGTGTTTTGTGCTAATTAGGTCCCGGTACCAAAACCACTTCCGTGTTCGAGGAAACTGAAGAATCTACCAACCCAAGGAACCTCTGGGCTAAATTATCTTCCTCTCTTCAAGGTAGTCTGTATTCCAAAGGGAACAGAGTAAAGGGGACAGAGAAGAGAGGAAACCCGAGATACAATTAGGAAGAATATCCTCGAAGAACATAGAACAGAATAGAACCAAGAGGGATCCTTCTGATTCACGGTGTCCGGAAGAATGAGGAATCTCCTTAGGTCTGCTTTACGAGTTTGATCTGCAACATTTCTGGTCTATGAGGACTTGATTCTAGAATATTCTGTTTAGCTTTCTTCCGAAGTCAGCTCCAGTGTCGGGTGTGCTACAGTGAACTCGACAGATGAATGAAACGGTTTGTCATCCTGAGGGTTAGGATCAGGAACTTCTGCAGTCTCTTTTAGCTCTTCAGAGATGTCCCTGGCTTCTTCCAGGTTCAGGACTGTGGTACCAGAACCCTGTTGTAAGGGGAGGAAAAACGCCATTTTACTAAACCTGCGAACAGTTCTGATCTTATGGCCAGCCAACGAACAGGTCTGTCTTTTAAAAGCTGTATTTGAGGAGGATAATAGCTGATGTTCGGGGCCAAAACACTCAATCGGGCTTTCGAGCTCCAAGGCACTACATTCTGATACCTAAAAAATCATGCACATTTGCATATGTAAGCCATAATGTTAGAAACATTTATGAAATTGGTGACATTTCAAAAACTGGTACCTGACGCTTCAAACTTAATTTTTTTAAAAAAAGTTCTGAAATTGTATCCAGAAGTGAGTTTTTTTTTTAAAAAGGTCCAAGTCTACATTCAGTTAGATTTCTTAAACTTCATTGATCTGGGTTTAAACAGCTTAACCAGGCGCAGGATGATGATGATGAAGAGATTGGATTTATACCCCACTCTTCACTACCCGAAAGAGTCTCAGAGCAGCTTACAGTCTCCTTTCCCTTCCCCTCCCCACAACAGACACCCTGTGAGGAAGTTGGGGCCGAGAGCGCTCTGAGAGAACTGCCCTTGAGAAAACAGCTCTGAAAGAACTTGTGACTAACCCAAGGTCACACCAGCAGCTGCATGTGGAGGAGTGGGGAATCAGACCCGGTTCTCCCAGATTAGGGTTTGTGCTCCTAACCACTACACCAAACTGGATACTCTTTGAAATGAAGAACTGTGTTGGATCAGACCAAGAGTCCATCAGCAATCTCTTTCTGACAGCAGGTAGCCAGAAGACCTCAAGCAGGGCTTGAAAACAACAGCCCTCTCTTCTTGTTCTCAGCACCTGGCATTCCAAGATAGCTTGCTTTGAACATGGAAGTTCCATTTAAACATAATGGGTAATATCAGCCATGAATTTCAATTGTTTCTTTTAAAAAGCCATCTAAGCAAGTGGGTGCTCACCACTGTCTTGGGCAGCAGACTCCATACATTAACTATGTGTGGTTTGAAGAATTTTGGGGGGCGTCCTGAATATACAGCCAAGCTATTGTTCTAGAGAGGACAGAAAATCTCTCTCCATCCACATCATGCATAATATTTAGAAACCTCTCTCATACCCCTCAATTGTCATCTTTTCTCGAAGCTAAATAAGTCCCTTAAAAAAAAAAAAAAAGGAAGCAGGTTTTGCACAAAAACGTCTCAAATTTATCAATGTGTATTTTGTGGTTGCAGGGATGCCCAGGCACCAAGGCTCCCTTAAGTCTCCTACAACCAACCAAAGGTTCTCCACTTTGGTAATGTAATGTAATGAAAAAATACTGATGTGAAATGCTTAAAAGTGGATACAGTGGATACAGACCTTAGTATCTTGGGGTTTCTCACTGAAGACAACACATGAATGTTTTATGTAAGATTCTGTGTAAGATTCTGGGACAGTCACAAGTTTCTTTTCCTTCCGGCATCTGCAAGAGAGAGAGAGAGAGAGAGAGAGAGAGAGAGAGAGAGAGAGAGAGAGAGAGAGAGAGAGAGAGAGAGAGAGAGAGAGAGAGAGAGAGAGAGAGAGAGAATTCAGCCTCTTCGTATTTAACTTAGCCCAAATGAACTCCAACCTGGACCTAAAGTACTCCTACCCACAGTCAATATAACAATATTCAAGTTTCTCCCCCTCACCCACCCAAGAATATTGACCCTAAAGTTTGATCTTAGCTGCAGTGGTTCAAACAGGAATTTGCACTGGTGCAGTGTGAGTGTCGTATTCTGTCTGTCATGCGTGGCTGAGCTGGCTTTATTCTATTTGCATCCCTTTGGGCTTTTCTGCACTCTCATTTTACTCGCTGGTATCTCTCTCTGTCTCTGTCTCTCTGTTCCGCATGTGTTTTGCTTCCTCTAGTGGCCAATTTGATATAACACAGTCTTTTTCCGGCCTAAAAACCTGAAATTTAAATCTGCAGGGAGATATGCTGGAAATACAGCTGTGCGATATCGAATTGACCACTAGATGGGGTAAAACACACAGTGAACAGAAATAACCCCTGAAGGAACAAGACCTTACCAGCGAGTAAAATGAGAATGTGGAAAAGCTCTCTGTCAGGGGGCAGTTCTGTTTTATTCAATGGCACTTTATTCCCAGGAAAGGATTCTTCGGATTGCAGTTTTAGCGCTGTACTGGACATATGACACATTTGCTATTTCCAGGGCTCTTTTTGTAACAGGAACTCCTTTGCATATTAGGCGACACACCCCTAATGTAGCCAAGAGCTTACAGTAGCCCCTGTAAGAAGAGCTCTGTAAACTCTTGGAGGATTGGCTACTTTAGGGGTGTGTCACCTAATATGCAAAGGAGTTTCCTGCTAGAAAAAGAGCCCTGGCTATTTCTATCCATTTTAAAAAAGAAAAAAATGTAGAAGGCATGCACTCTTGCACAGGCAAAGGTGAGGGGGGGGGAAGCATCCAGTTTGTCAGAAAATTAGAAGAGATTCAGGCAAGACTGGAATAAAATTAAAATCCCACGTAATCAAATGCCATGCATGTTGACCCAGATGTTAACCCCAAGGATTTACTTCACACAAGCACGCACAGGACTGCAGCTGTAAAAAGATCATTAGTAAATCATGAAAACTGAAAGCTGGAGCTGGAGGAAGTTATTAAAGATTCCCTCTTGTCTGAAGCAAAACTTAAAAAACTATACATGGCAAAGCAGGATATTAGAATCAGAAGAGAAGAACGAAGGCTTATGGATAGATTCAGGTGGGTAGCCATATTGGCCTGAAGCAGCTGAACAAAGCTGGAATCCAGCGGCACCTTTAAGACCAACAAAGTTTTATTTGGATATAAGCTTTCTGAAGAAGCATGCACGCACACGAAAGCTTTCTGAAGAAGTATGCGTGCACACGCAAGCTTATACCCAGGAAAAAAACCATGTTCAAAGTACCACTGGACTCAAACATTGTTCGAAGACTTAGAGAATCAGTTAAGGAAAATAATATGAAGGTAACACAAAGAGACTTGCCTGAAGGAACAAATTTATGCAAAAACCTAGAAAAAAATTAGGGACTAATTCAGTAAGTACAGACAGAAGCAGTTTTTAGAATTAACAGTACAGATCCCTGCAAGCATAATGTACGTAAGAACAGAATGTAACGAGGGGTCTGTCCCTGAAGGAAACTAGTGTGTCTTAATTCTCCAAGTAATAAACAGCAAGATTTGGGGTTCAGGGAAGGTGCAAAAGTACTGTTTTTATAGGTAAGGATAATGTTGTGAATAGTTTATCTTGACAGATCAAGTCTGAATCACGTTTAAACATATCCGTTTTCAAATGCTTACGAAAGGCCTACGGTGTTTTCAGCTGTAATCTATGGAGATGTCAGAATGCAACTTGACAAATTATACTTGGTTTTTTTCCCAGTGTACATTAAAAAATGTTCAAGAATCAATGTCTTCCTGATCTCTTTCCCACTTAAGTTTCTTTTTTTTTTTGCCTGCAGACTTCCAAATATGCCTCTCGGTATAAATTGATTGGAACACAACATAGATATCGCTTGATCAATTACACCTGAGCACAAATTTTGCTCTTGGAAATTAAACAGTTTGTTATTGTCAGGGGTTGTGAAGAAATGTATGGATGAATTAAGCACATTTTTTGAGGATTAATAATATCCTGCAGAAGGACAAACTATGTGAGAAAGTTGTAAAGCTTGTATGAGAGGACATTCATAAGCTTTTTTCATTTTTTAAAATAAATATTAGCAACAGCTAGGGAGAGAAATATATTGGAGCAGATGGAAGGTTACATAGAACAAACAGGAATGGATGAGTTGCACATGATTTACAGAAAACACCCTAGGAGGTATGTTTCAGGTAATTTTTCTTAAAGAGAGAGACAGAAAATGGAATGGAAATTCATAATGGCCTAGGGGAATAGGGAAGGGACTACAGAGTCTCATATTAACGATGTCACGTGAAAGCCCATCACAACAGGCATGGTTTTTGGAGGAATAAAAATCCCCAACAGTGATAATTACCAGCCTGCAGTGCCATCCTTAGCAAAGTTACAATTTACACCCATCTATGCCCACTGATTTCAAGGGGCTTGGTAGTGGCAGTGGAAAGTGGTCTCAAGTCACAGCTGACTTATGGTAACCCCCCGTAGGGTTTTGAAGGTGAGAGACATTCGGAGGTGGTTCTCCATTGCCTTACTCTGCGTAGCAACCCTAGACTTCCTTGGCGGGTTCCCATCCAAGGACTAATCAGGGCAGACCTTAAAGGGATAGCCTGTCACTCTACCTCTCTTTTAATTTGTGTGGTTAGCAGTGTTCCCTCTAAGCTGAGTTAGTGTGAGCCAGCTCACAGTTTCTTTAGCCTCCGTCTCACACATTTTTGTCTTAGCTCAGGAAGGAAGGCTCCAGAGCAAATTAATTTATGCAGCAGCCAAATCGCTCACTCATAGCTTTAATGCCAGGAGCTCACAAAGTAAAATTTTTGCTTACAAGACTCCACAGCTTAGAGGGAACACTGTGGGTATGATGCGATTTTAATTTTTTTTTGTTGTTTCTCCCTCTCACTCAAGGTACGTCGTGCTGCCACCAGGAATTTAATTCCGGTCTTATTTAATTCACTTTCCCACAGTATTGTGCCCAAGCCCTGAAGCTTCCTCGTTGGACTATGTGGTCCTGAGGATGAGACATTTTAAACAGCGTGTGACTCTCGGTTAACAATAAACAAGATAATTTTTATTTATTTTTTTTTGCACAAGAAACATTGGTCACAAGGTGTTTCATTACTTGTCTCTTCAGTGAATATACCTCCTCCAGTCTTTATTATATGTTGCTCAGTAAAATCTTTCCCCTTTTAGCTCAGTTTCTGTCAGCTTTTCCCCCTCACTCTCTTATAATACTCTGACAATATTAGATTTTGACTAATATGCCCCCTGAAGTGATTTACTTTCTCCTTTAGAATCTTAAAGTCTTTCACAGCACTTATATGGGATTCTAATTAGAAGACTGCTTCTCAGACTGTGTAGACTAGGAATGTCAAACATGCAGCCCGGGGGTTAGAGTAGGCCCCTGGAGGGCTTCTATCAGGCCCGCAAAGAACTGGCTGCCTCCTGCTTCTTCTTCCAGTTCTGCTGCTGTTGCGTCATAGCTTGCTGTCCCAGACTCTCTCAATCGCTCAGGAGAGATAGATAGGCAAGCTTCTGCTCCCTGCACTGGGCTGAGGCTCCTCCCCCTCCCAGATTGCTACAGCACAGACATTTTGATGCAATAATTCAGAGCAAGAGGCGTCCGTTATCAGAGATTGTTAAATAAACAAAATATTGCAAGAGTGCTGATGTTTCGAGCATGTTTTTATTTTAAGTTTAAAAAAATCTTTGTGTTTGTGTCCTTTATCAAGTTTATAGCTCCGCTCCCTGGCATTACGTTTTATGGCACACATGGCCCGGCCCGACAAGGTCTCATTTTTGTCAAATCCAGCCCTCCATAACAATTGAGTTTGACACCCCTGCTGCAGACTGACCGCAACTGACAGCTAGCTGCTGATTGCTGACTGAGCACTCGGCCTTCTCTCTCTCCACACACACAGACAGACACTTCTTAGCTCCACCCACACATTCCATAGCCCCACAAGATTTCTTTAAAAAAATGATTTTAAAATGATTTTTAAAAATATATTTTTAAAAGATGCGCGCTCTCAGGCGTCTACAGAAAGAAAGCGCTGTGCTGTGGCAGTGACCTCAAGTTTGTGTGGGGCGAGGAGGAGGAGGAAGAAGATTGTGTGAATGGAGGATGAGAAAGGAGGCTGGGAGAGTAGAAGGAAGTGCAGTTATTTAAGGGCTGCAGTGACTCAAGTGGTTGAGACGCTGAACTGCAGACTGGAAGGTCTGTGGTTCAGCAGTTCGAGACCCGAGTGCTATGTGATGGAGTGAGCTCCCGTCTCTGGCCCCAGCTCCTGCCAACCTAGCAGTTCGAAAGCAAGAAATTGCAACTAGATAAATAAGGACAATTTTGGTGGGAAGTTAACAGCGTCCCATGCGCCTCAGTGTTTAGTTATGCCCAGGGGTCTTTTGGGGAGGAGCGCACTGGATCACAGCTCCAGCAGCTTCCCAGGGCAGAAAGGCTCCCGCATGTCAGTTTCAGTGGTACAAGCCCATTGGGGAGTCTTTCAGGCGGCCGAATGTCAATTTCAGCCCCATTATATCCTATGGGCCATTGAATTCAATGGTGAAAACATAGGGTATATTCTGGGGGCTGGAGAGGAGGGGGTTTGAGGAAGAGGCTCCAAACTCACAGGGTAGCTGTTGGAGCCTCTCCCCAAGATACCCACCAAGTTTCAAGAACATTGGACCAGGGGGTCCAATTCTGTGGGCCCCCAAACAGGTTGCCCCCATTCCCTCCATTGTTCTCTATGGTGGGGAAAAAAGTTACTTTTTTCCCACTGTTAGTAGCTCTTCCCTTCTCTTTTTCTTTCCCTCCTTCTTTCCTTCTCCTTCTTTCCTTATCTTTCTTTCCCTCCTTCCTTCTCTCTACTCTCTCTCTATCCTTCCCTCTTTCCTCCTTCTGTGGTCCAACTCTAGTGGCCAGCTGGGGAAGCGAAGGGGAGGCTTTCAAAGATGCCTCCCCCCCTTTTGCTTCCCCTTCTGACATCACTTCTGGTGATGTCAGGGGGCGTGGCATATGCTAATAGCCTAGTAGCTCATTAGCATACCATATGCTAATGAGCTCCTGCAGCTCTTTTTCTACGAAAAGACCCCTGGTTATGCCGGCCACGTGACCACAGAAACGTCTTCGGACAGCGTTGGCTCTTCGGCTTGGAAACGGAGATGAGCACCGCATCCCTAGGGTTGGATTCAACTGGCTTTCGAGCAAGGGAAACATTTACCTTTACCTTACAGTTATTTACAGGCAATATTTTAATTTTTTATTTGAAAAATAATGGCCGCCCTACCAGAAAGAAATTTGCTCCTCAAGCCACAAAATCCTGGCTAAGGGCCTGGGGCAGACCCTGCTTAGCTTCTGAGGTCTGGAAACAATGGCCCATCCTACACCATTCAGGTCAGGGCAATGGACTCAGAAGGGGATAACTCCACTTAGCAGGACACTGCTGGTTAAATAGCTGTTTCCCCACAACAGCCGTGCTGGCTGGGTTACATTTTCCAGGTGTTCCATCCATTCTTAAGGTCTCCCCCAGGGCTCTTTTTGTAGCAGGAAGTCCTTTGCCTATGAGGCGACACACCCCTAATGTAGCCAATCCTCCAAGAGCTTACAGAGCTCTTCTTACAGGGGCTACTGTAAGCTCTTGGCTACATTAGGGGTGTGTCGCCTCATAGGCAAAGGACTTCCTGCTACAAAAAGAGCTCTGGGGGAGACCCTAAGAAAAGGCCAGCTTATGTCTGCAAAAGATCCTGCATGTTTTTCAGGCCCCAAAGAGGATCCTGCACAAGGGAGGGCTTGGGAGTATATGAAATATGCACTGGGTTGCCAACAGCCAGGTGGGACCTGGAGACCTCCCAGAATTACAGCTGATCTCCAGACTACAGAGCTCAGTTTCCCTGGAGGAAATACCTTATTTGGAGGGTGGAGTCTGTGGCATCTCTTCCTCAAGCCCTGCCCACTTCAGGCTCCATTCCAGGATTTTGTGGCTTGTGGGGCAAACATTTTTCTGGCGGGGCTGCCGTTAGTTGTGGCTTGGGGTGTCCGCGCGCAGCCCCCCCTCCCGCTTCTTCCCAAAAGCATTTAAAGGGATCCTTTAAATACTTTTGAGAAGAAGCGAGGGGCGGCACACGACCCTCTCCCTCCCTCCTGCAAGATTTAAAGGGCCCTCCAGCTGATCGGTGGGCCACATGCTCCCCGCCGATCAGCTTAAAGGCCCTTTAAATCTTGCAGGAGGGGAGGGAGATGGGCTCGTGCCACCCCTTGCTTCTTCTCAAAAGGGATCCTTTAAATGTTTGTTGGGGAAGAAGGGGGCCCTTTAAGGAAGGGGGCTGTCCCATTAAGGAAGGGGCGGAGCTCCCAATAGCCCCATTGCTGCCACAGCCCAGCTCCACTCCCAAATCTCCAGGATCCTCCCAACCGAGAGCTGACAACCCTAAATCCATCCAACCCAACATCATCACCATCACAAGCTTCGCTGCTCAGCGCCCTCTCGATGGAACCGCACTCTGTCGCTCAAGAGGACAGGGTCCCCCTTCCCATTTTGTTTCCTTTCCCTGCGGCGCACGCCCTTCCGTGTGTCGCACAATGCAGCACGGTCTGTAGCACCCGCTTCCCTGAAGGAACCCCCCCCCCCCGGTGTGGCTGGACTTACTTCCTGCAAGTGACGGCAACGGTGACAATGGACATAACGACCGCAAACATGAGGAGGGCCCCGGCCCCGGCACTCTTTAGGCTGAAAGGCTCTGTGGGTTCAAAGGAACATGAGCGCATTTTATTATTTATCTGTTTGAGCACATTTTTTAAAAAATATCCCACCCTTCTTGTAAGGAATCCACGGTGGTGCACATCGGTCTCCCGCCCTCCATTTTGCTCGCCTGTGAAATGTACACATCAGGCTGCAGCAGTTCTTTAAACAGTTGTGGTGTATCCACAGGGAAACCTGGACTCAGAGCTACCATGTGCTCAGACCGGTTCTGACCGGTCCACCATGCGGCCAGGCTAGGCTTGAGCTTCATGTCTGGAGAACAATAGAATGTAGGCTCCTCGCGTTCTTCCATTCGAGGAGCCCGGGGTAATCCAATCAACTGTAAATAGCGAATCACGGGTGTTGTGTGTGTTTGGGGTGTGGGCTCACTGGGGATAAAAAGCTGGCCTGCGAGCCGGCTTAGTTGTCTTGTTCCCGATCTAAATAAAGTATGTGAGAGCTGAAATCACTTGTTAGTCTCAGTACTTTTCAACAGTGTTGTAAGGTGACGGCTGCCGGCTCTTGGTTTGGAAATGCCTGGAAATTTGAGGGTAGAAGACAAGGAGGTCAGGATCTGGGGAGCGGAGGGACCTCAGTGGAGCATAATGCCACAGAATGCAC
Organism: Gekko gecko; assembly: GCA_029375565.1. Classification (NCBI taxonomy): domain Eukaryota; kingdom Metazoa; phylum Chordata; class Lepidosauria; order Squamata; family Gekkonidae; genus Gekko; species Gekko gecko. The sequence continues at coordinate 220,377,392 of JAPDNY010000005.1, forward strand.
CCTTCAGGGCAGCCATTTTCTCCAGGGGAACGGAACTCTGTGGTCTGGAGATCAGTCATACTTTTGGGAGATCTCCACCCTGCACCTGGAAGTTGGCAGCCCTCCAGGCCAGTGTTATCGCCACATTTTGTAGGTGAGGAGATCAAAGCCCAGAACCCAATTTGTCTCATGGCCAGGTTATCAGGTTGCCAACTCCAGGTTGGGAAATTCCTGGTGGCTTGGGGGCAGAGGCTGAGGAGGGTGGGGTCTGAGGGAAGGTGCGAACCACACTGGGGTAGTTTACCACAGAGCCCTGTCTCCAAAGCGGTCATTTCCTCCAGGGGAAACTGATCTTTGTAGTCTGAAGAGCAGCTATAATTCCAGGAGGTCTCCAGGCCCCACCTGGAGGTTGGCAACCCTACCCTGGGTCATGCTTTGAACGGGGAGTCTTCCAGATTCACTCTCATAGCCGCTAACCTGGCCCAGCTGCCGTAACTACCATGCCTTTGACTGAGCATCCTTTGTAAACGCACCTTCTGCCTCCTGAGGTCTTTCTAGCAGGAAACGAGTGGTAATTGCTGATATTAGCCACCGTTAAAATAGCACCTGAAATCATGGTCAGCGCTTTAGAAAAATGAACGCATTATCTCTACAATTAAAAATAAATATGCGGAAGTGCTGGTGCTAATCGGAATTTTTTTTTCCTTTCGGGTGAAGCAATTAGAAGAAAATAATAAACTTTTAAACAGTTCAGCACTAAATTATTCTAATAGCAATCATTTATCTCTAAAATTAAAGTTATTAACACGGCTACACTTAATAAAATCTCACTGATGCTTGCCTTCAGGCCAGATGCTGAGAGCTCTTTAGAGAATTGGCGAAGGCTCATAAAACCCTCGTTTTAAACACATGAAGACACAGAGTCTGGGTTTCGTTCCAGCCAAGGATCAATTGCAGAATGGGCTTTCGATCCCAGGACACAGGACCGAAGGCTGAAGCCCCTCCCCCTTTCCCTGTGCCATATTCCTAAGCCAAATCACCCCCCAGGGCACCTGGGAACATTAGTTCCACAATGTTACCTTTGACAGGGGAAGCTCTTGACAGCTCATATCACATTTATTGACTAATACGGCCCTCAGTCTTTAAAGTGTGCCTGGACTCCTGATTTATAATCATGACTCAGGGTCTCAAGGTATTTATTTAAAATATTCTTTATCCTGCACTCAGCTTTAAAATCCCACAGGAAACTTATCACAGTTCGAATGTAGCAATGCCGAGCTCTACATCTGGGTAACGAAAATGAGGAACATGCATACTGAATGGGGGATACACTTCTGAGTAGCAGCGTGTGTGAACCGAAAGTTTCGCGGGACTGAAAGTTAAATATGAGCAGCCAGTGTAATGCAGCGACAAAAAAGGCTAATGCGATCTTGGAGTGTATCAACAGAGGCATAACATCCAAAGCTCAAGATGTCATAGTCCCACTGTACACTGCATTGGTCAGGCTGCACTTGGAATATTGTGTGCAGTTCTGGAGGCCTCACTTCGAAAAGGATGTGGACAGAATGGAGTGGGTGCAGAGGAGGGCAACGAGGATGATGGGGGGCCTGGAGACCGAGCCCTAGGAGGAAAGGCTGAGGGGCTTGGGAATGTTCAGTCTGGAGAAGAGGAGGTTGAAGGAGGACATGATGGCTCTCTTGAAATATCTGGAGGGCTGTCACTTAGAGGAGCGGAGGGAGCTGTTCCTGTTGACAGCAGAGGACAGAACTCACAATAATGGGTTTAAATTAGGGGTGGGAAGGTACCAGCTGTATATTAGGCAAAACTTTTTGACAGTCAGAGTTGTGCAACCGTGGAATCAACTGCCCTAGGGAGGTGGTGGGCTCCCCCTCACTGGCCGTCTTTAAGGTCTGGCTGGACAAACGCTTCTCAGGGATGCTCTAGGCTGATCCTGCACTGAGCAGGGGGCTGGACTCGATGGCCTGCACGGTCCTGTCCAACTCTGTGATTCTTTGGTTCTGTGATCCAGCATGGACCAAAATCCCTGTCCAGGACAGCCCAGGCTAAGCTGATCTTATCAGATTCCAGAAGCTAAGCAGGGTCCGCCCTGGTTAGTACTTGGATGGGAGACCATCAAGGAAGACCAGAGTGGCTCCACAGAGGCAGGTGACGGCAAACCGCCTCTCAGCGTCTCTTGCCTTGAAAACCATACAAGTCAGTTGTGACTTGTTGGGGGGAAGGAGGACCAAAATGGTATACAGATTTCCAATAAAAGACTTGGCATCAGGGCTATTTGGGGGCAGGAATGCACAGGAAGGGAGTTCCGGCTGGCTCCTGAGTTGGCCACACCCAGCAGGAACTCATTAGCATCATAGGCCACACCCAACAGCAGAAACTCATTAGGATTGGCTACATTAGGGGTGTGTGGCCTAACATGCAAAGGAGTTCCTGCTCCAAAAAAAGCCCTGGGTTTTAACAACAAACAAGGTAAACAGAATAGGAAGCAAAAGGTGGGTGTGGCTGGATGACCACACTTCTGGTAACATGGGGGTGTGGCCTAATACGCTAATGAGCTGTGCGGTCAGGGTGTGGCCTAATATGCTAATTGATTTCTGCTGTTGGGTGTGGCCTATTATGCTAGTGAGTTCCTGCTGGGCTTTTTCTACAAAAAAAGCCCTGCTTGGCATAATAAATTGCCAGAAATCCAGAACTGTTAAACAATCACTGGGTAAAACTGAGTCCATAACAGAAGCAGCAGTGTATTTCCCACTTGTGTTTATAGCTCAACAAACTTGGCATCACATGGATAGCTGTGGGGAGAGAGCTCCAGCAGTAAGGTGCCGCTTCAGAAAAGGCCCCGTCTTCAGTGGTCATTTAGTTCACCTTTTTAGGTGCGGGTAGGTGAAACAGGATCCAAACTGAAGGGCAAATCTGTACGGCCAGTCCTGCTCCCAGACCATTTAAAGGAATGAGCCAGCATCCCAAACTGTGCCCAGAAACAAACTGGCAAACGATGTTGCTCTTTAGGCAGCAGATCTTATCATCTCTGTCAGCTACCAATCTTGCGGCCACATGTTTAATGCGTTGAAACTCACAGCGAGGCTTCAAAGGCAGCCCCACAAAATGCACACTGCAGCAGTCTAACTCGGATGGAATGAGCCGTGCAAAACACTGGCCAGCTGCTGGAGTGACCTTGGGTCAGTTAACAAGTTCTCTGAGAGCTGTTCTCTCAGAAGCAGTCCTCAAAAGAGCTCTTTCAGCCCCACCTACCTCCCAGGGTGTCTGTTGTGGGGAGGGGAAGGGAAAGGAGATCATAAGCTGCTCTGAGTGAGGGGTGGGGTATAAATTCAACCTCCTCCTCTTCCTTCTCCTCTTCCTGCTGAGAAGCCAGTTTGGTGTAGTGGTTAAGTGTGCGGACTCTAATCTGGGAGAACCGGGTTTGATTCCCCACTCCTCCATTTGCACCTGCTGATGTGACCTTGGGTCAGTCACAAGCTCTGGCACAGCTGTTCCTGAAAGAGCAGTTTGTGTTAGAGTTCTCTCAGCCCCGCCTACCTCACAAGGTGTCTTGTTGTGGGGAAGGGAAGGGAAAGGAGTTTGTAAGCCACTCTGAGACTCCAAGTGAAGGGCGGGGTATCAATCCAATCTCTTCTCTTCTTCTCCTCCTCTTCTTCTTCCTTTTCAAAGAAAGGCCACTGACCGGCACCCTCTAATCAAGGCTAACTAAAGCTGAGACCTAAGTATCCCTTTCTAAAGAGAGATGGGAAAAGTGCAAACTCTAAGTTATGAACTCTCCTCTTTAGGGAGATGCCAGATATATCTAGGACAGGCTGACTCTGTACCTTGACAGATTGCAACTGGCACGTGACAGCTGAGTCATTTCTCCATCACTGGCTGCTTCCCTTGTAAAAGAAGCTAATCTTTTCTTCCCGTGTCTCTCCATTAAACTAAATTAAGCCCACAGAGCAATGGCAGAGAGCGCAGGTGTTCCACGCGGAAGATCCAGGAATCAATTCCCGACATTGCCAGTTAAAGGCTGTCAGGGGACACGGCTGGGAAGGAGACCTCTGCCCGAGACTCTGGGCAGCTGTTGTCCATCACAGCGAACAAGACTAGACGAGCCGGAGCAGCGGCCTCAGCATTTAGTATGCTTGGATACAGGAAGAGGGGCAGACATTCCCTACTTTCTGCCCTGATCCGGATAGCCCAGGCAAGCACAATCTCATCAGATCTCGGAAGCTAAGCAGGGTCGACCCTGGCAAGTAATTGGATGGGGGACCTTCTTGGAAAATCAGAAGTGTGGACAGGCTTTATTCAGACACCCCTCTGAATATCCTCCAGGCCTCCAGCAGGAGTCAGTCACTGGCAGCCGCCATGACTTTCAGCTGCACATACACTCATGCGCATGCGTGCGCACACAGGCACATATTTTAAAAAATACAAAAAACCCAGACAATAAATATTACCTATTTTCTTTGGGGGCTACCACATCTCCCATTTGTTTACAGCTTGCAGTGGCTGCTGATATGACTCGTGGCTAGGGATGCCAGTCTCCAGGTGGGACCTGGGGATCCCTTGGAATTACAGCTCCTCTCCAGACTACAGAGATCACATGTGGTGGAAGTGTAAAAAAATACAATCATTTTGGAAAATGGTTCATAATATTATTTTTGAAATTTTGAACCTTAGATGTGGTCTTATCACCTGAGACATATTTATTGAATATTATTCCCAAAGGTTACAATAGGCAAGATACTTACCTTTTAGTGTATATTATAACAGCTGCAAGAATGTTAGTGGCGAAAAACTGGAAAGTGGATAGGTTACCCTCTAAAGAGGAGCTAATAGTAAAATTGTTAGAGTTAGCACAAATGGACAACTTGAGTTTAATACTTCAGGCTAAGGATGATAAAATTCAAGAGAAAAGATGGTTAAGGGTTTATAATTGGATAAAGCTTGTTAAGAATATAAAATAATGTGAAGTAATACCATATGCAAAGACATGATAAAATGTTTACGACTCTATACATGTATGTAAATCTTGACGTTTGTAAACTGGATGGAAAATGTGGAATAAATAAAGTATGGAAGGAGAGATCAGTTCCCTTGCAGAAAAATGGATACTTTGGAGGGTGGACTCTATGCCATTGTACCCCACTTGGGGTCCTTGTCCTCTCCAGGTTCCATCCCCAAATCTCCAGGAGTTTCCTGACCTGGAGCTGGTAACCCTACCCCCTGTTCCCTGCCAGTGTCCGGGGGGACCTGGCAACCATATTCATAGAGTGGGGCTGTGGCTTAGTGGCCAAGCATCTGCTCGGCATGCAGAAGGTCCCCAGTGCAGTCCCTGGCATCTCCAGTTAAAAGGATAAGGTTGGAGATGGTGGGAAAGACATCTGTCTAAAACCCTGGCCAGCCGCTGTTAATCTGAGCAGGCGATGCTGTGACAGATCAGCAGACTGATTCAGTATAAGGCAGCTTTGTGTGGTGATTTCTTAGGGAGGGGCCGTGGCTCAGAGGCAGAGCATCTGCTTGGCATGCGGAAGGTCCCAGGTTCAATCCCCAGCATCTCTAATAAAAAGGACCAAGGTAGTCGGTGATGTGAGAGACCTCTGCCGGAGGCCCTGCAAAGCTGCTGCCAGTCAGAGCAGGCAATGTAGGCTCAGTCAAAGGTAGCTTCATGCATTCATTTGTCTTTAGGATACAGGGAGCGCCCACAAGGAAGTGAGGCAATGGGGGAAAGGGTGGGGCAGGGCAACGGAAACAGGGATGGAGAGGAAGGATCAGAGGCCAGGTGGGAGAACTGTAGGGGCGTGCGAGCTTGATGCAGCTACAGCTCACGGGGGGCCTCTGAACGTGTGCAAAGTGCTTTTTCCCCACTCTACCAGGTCATCACACTCCACAAAAGCTAGGGCTGAGAACTTTTTTTTTTAAACTAGTTTCACTATGGACATCTTGATGCGTAGGTGCGGGCTTGAGAGAACTTTGACCTCCATGCTGGGAGGCAAACCTCCCTCCTTGCGGGCTTCTGCAGACCCTCCTTCCTTTAAAGGCATCAGAGCAAGGCAAACCGGGCATTCTCTCCCTGGTCAACTAGCAACCCTAGTAGGCTTCCCAGCCTCCAGGTGGGGCCTGGAGATCTCCTGGGATTACAACTGATCCCCAGAGATCAGTTCCCCTGGAGAAAATGGCTGGTTTGGCGGGTGGACTCTGGCATTAGAATGATAAAAGGGTTGGAGAACTTTCTCTATGAAGAAAGGTTAAAATGCTTGGGGCTCTTTAGCTTGGAGAAACGACGGCTGAGGGGTGACATGATCGAGGTTTATAAGATTATGCATGGGATAGAGCAAGTTGAGAAAGAAGTACTTTTCTCCCTTTCTCACAATACAAGAACTCATGGACACTCAATGGAATTGCTGAGCAGTCGGGTTAGAACAGATAAAAGGAAGTACTTCTTCACCCAAAGAGTGATTAACACATGGAATTCACTGCCACAGGAGGTGGTGGCAGCTACAAGCATGGACAGTTTCAAGAGGGAATTAGATAAACATATGGAGCAGAAGTCCACCAGTGGCTATTAGCCACAGGGTATAGATGGGAACTCTCAGTCTGGGGCAGGTGATGCACTCTATTCTTGGTGCTGGAGGGGGCAGCAGTGGGAGGGCTTCTAGTGTCCTGGCCCCACTGCTGGACCTCCTGATGGCACCTGGTATATTTTGGCCGCTGTGTGACAGAGTGTTGGACTAGATGGGCCGTTGGCCTGATTCAGCATTGGCTTCTCTTACGTTCTTATACCATCTGACCTCCAGCTGGGACTTGGATCTCTACCTGAATTACTACTCCTGACTACAGAGATCGGTTCCCCTGAAGAAAACAGCAGCTTTGGAGGGCGGACCTTGGGGCTATACCCCACTGAGGCAATGCTCCCTCTAAGCTGTGAAGTCTTGTGAGCAAAAATGCTACTTTGTGAGCTCCTGGCATTAAAGTTGTGAGTGAGCAATTTGGCTACTGCATAAACTAGTTTGCTCTGGAGCCCTCTTTCCTGAGCTAAGACAAAAGGGCTTCTAGTGTCCTGGCCCCACTGATGGACCTCCTGATGGCACCTGGTATTTTTGGCCACTGTGTGACAGAGTGTTGGACTGGATGGGCCATTGGCCTGATCCAACATTGGCTTCTCTTATGTTCTTACGTTCTTATTATATGAGCTGCCTCCCTGCCACCACAAACCCCGCCCTCCCCAGGCTTTCACCTCTAAATCTCCCGAAATTTCCCAACCTGGAGTTGGCCACCCTACACTTGGCCTGGAAATGTGAGAGCTCTATTAGAACAGGGGCCCAGATAACAGGAAAATGGCCACCCCGCATTTCACAGACTTACCTTTGTTATCTGAAAGTTGATACTTCAGGGGAAGTTGCCCTTTGGGATTGTTTCCTAGGCAGCTGACAGAGGTGTTTTCCTTCCACTCTCCAAGCGAATGCAGGACGCTAAAAGCTTCTTCCTCCGTTTTATTCCAGGATGTGACCTTTAATTCCTGACTGGTGGTGTTCCCCTGGTAGATCTTCCCGTTGACCAGCCACTCAATTGTGGGTGGCGGGAAGGAACAGACGGAGCAGGTGCATTCGTATCCGCCGCCCCCTCTCTGGCAAACGGAATCCACCCGGTCGCAGGGGATCGGGCTATCTGGAAAGGGACGGAATAGCAGGATCAAAGTCAGGATCACCGGGTCCCACTGCTGCACAGCTCTATATACTCCCCCCCTCCCTAATTTGAATTGGGTCTGCCATTTCAAACACAGGGCTGAAATCTGAGACCTCGGAGGCAATGTCTTCTCCTGTTTACTCCATTTTACCTACTCAAGTAGAGGTTATTCTTGGGGAGCAAGACAGCAACCCCTTGTGAACGTGGCTCACCCAAGTTCGGTTGGTGGATTCCAACCAGGAGAAGTGGGTGTCCTCCACAGCATTCTCCATCTGGATTTGTCCAGCTCCATCTCAAAACATCTTCTCTGGATGCGGGCTCTCTAGCCGTTTTTTGACCTGCCCAGATGTTCTGAGGAAGGCAACCGTGCCTGTGGTTGTTCTCAGTCTTCAAGCACACCTTGGTTGAGTTCGGACTGGCAGTTTGAAGTGCAAGGGAGTCATGGCAAAAAAGACCAGGTACAATATGTTCCGGGTTTTCCCGGTCACACTGCGCAGACTGATGCGGGAGCATACCGGGGAGGAGGCGCAAGGGAGTGTTCACACTGTTGGCCCACTCCTGGCAGAGGTGCGGCTGTATGTGGCTTTTTGTAATGGAATCTGACGATATGTACTTATGCGCTCATGAGCATAAGTGCTCATGCGCATGAGAGCTCATGCGCATAAGAGCATCCCTACCGGATCAGCTTGTTCGCATTCACACATCCCTGAAGCGGGATATACGTGGGATAGACATGCTTTCCAGGGTTTGCTACCACTTTCACCAGGTATCTTTTAAACTCGGGAGGGAAGCGTTACAAGACGGGTTGAGTAAGAATGGGGAATGCCGGACAGATGTGCCTGTGTGAATGGCCCCTTTAATCCGTTTGTGAAACGTCACTGAAATGTGCCTATCTCAGGGCAAACTGCCCATCTGAACTCAGCCCTTGGCACTGTCTGTTTCGCAGAATGGTATCACTCTGGGTTTTTGACCCGGTTGTGCCACCAAAACTGTGATTGTGGCCCTGGGAGATTATTATTATGTGGAGATCGATAGGGGCAAAGGCACGCTTATTGATCCTGCCAGAGCAGCCAATGGGTGTGGAGGTATGCCAGAAACAATGCCATTCTCTGGAATGTACAGTCCTGTCCTTCAGCCTTGATTGAGTAGGCAACAGGGAAGATGGGAAGACAAGAAGATCTAGGGAAGACAGGGATCTAGGGAAGATCTAGGGATGGGAAGACAGGAAGAACTTCAACTAGGTGACCCCCCTCAGTTGTAAGCGGGATGCCAGCGCTTTTTTCTGGGAACTCCGCGTTGGACTCAATGACTGGAAGCATCAGCCAGGGAAGGAAAATAGTTGTCCACCTAGCTGCTGAAGCAACATAGGGTTATTCTTCATTGACTTTTCCCTCTGTTATTTTACCAAAGGTGCAGCTCAAAACCACATTCAGATACCATGGGGCAATGCTGTACTGACCGCAAAGTCACCCCTGATTCTGAATGGCCATAGATCTATGCCGAAGGTACCAGAAACTCAGTTGATCAAAGAAAATGAAAATAGCATGCAATGCAGAGGGGAATTTCTGTTCCAAGGTGGGTCTGGTAAAACAACGGAGGGAAAAGCCAATGCAGAATTGCCCATAGTGGTCCATCCGCTTGCATAGTGGGACATGACTGCACTGTGCGCATTCTGTGGCATCTGTTCCAGCTCTCCCTACTAGGGTTGCCAGGGCCTACTTGGCACCCGGCAGGGGATCGACGGGCCTTCTGTGGGAGTCTTCTGCCACGCATGCTTTGCGCATGGCACAACGATGTCACCTGGAAGTGATGCCATCATGTTGCCGACATTGCATGGCGATGCTCTAGTTTTTGGGGTTCACACGTCCCTGAAGCGGGACATACACGGGATAGATCTTCCCCTTGACTAGCCACTCAGTTGTGGATGACGGGAAGGAACGTACAGAGCAGTTGGTTTGAGCCCAATTTCACCATAGAGTTTTGCCCAAAAACAAGAGCATCACCGTGCAAGGTCAGCAAAGGGATGATGTCACTTCCAGGTGATGTCATCAAGTCACGTTGGGGGGCATTTGTGGGTGGGGTTTCCCCCTGCTGGCCAGCTGGCCGGAGGAAAGGGGCCCACAAAAATGGGGGGACCTTGCCTGGACTGGGGGGCTGGCAATCCTACTCTGTACCAAGCACAATCCTCATTCATTCATTCATTCTTCATTCATTCATTCATTCATTCATTCATTCATTCATTCATTCATTCATTCATTCAGATATTTATGCCCCAGTTTTCTCCCCAATGGGACCCCGAAGCAGGGTTGTTCTTTTTGCTGTCAAGCCACAGTTGACTAATAGAAGCCCTGAAAGGTTTTCAAGGCAAGAGACGTGCAGAGCCGCCCTGGACTTCTTTGGGGGTCCCCCATCCAAATACTGACCAAGGCTGACCCTGCTTAGCTTCCGAGATCTGACAATATCAGGCTAACCTGAGCCATCCAGGTCAGGGTTGTGGGAGATTAAGCACCCCCCAATATCGTACCTCGGCACCTATGACGAATGCCCCCTTGACAAGGAACCAGAGCGTAGTAGAAGAAGGAGAGATTGGATTTCTACCCCGCCCTTCACTACCAGAAGGAGTCTCAGAGCAGGTCACAAACTCCTCTCCCTTCCCCTTCCCACAACAGGCACCCTCTGAGGTCGGCGGGGCTGAGAGAGCTCTGAGAGAACTGCCCTTGTGAGAACAGCTCTGAGAGAACTTGTGACTGACCCAAGGCCACACCAGCAGCTGCATATGGAGGAGTGGGGAATCAAAACCGGTTCTCCCGGATTAGAGTCTGTGCTCCTAACCACTACACCAAACTGGCTCTAGTGCCTCTGCGTAGCAACCCTGGTATTCCTTGGTCATCTCCCATCCAAATAATGACCAGGGCCAACCCTGCTTAGCTTCCAAGGTCTGATGAGATCAGGCTGCCCTGGGCTCTCTGGGTCAGGGCCGAAGCGGCTTGCACAGCATCATTTTTCAAAGTCGGGCTAGATGTGGCCACTGGAATTCTGTGACTGGATCCCCTGTCGTTATTTAAAAACAAGACCTTTTAGCAGATCTCTGGAGACGTGGCAGGTCAATTTCCCAGCTGAATAAATATTTCAGATTGGGGCTGTGGTGGGGAGGAAGGTGGGGAAATGAACTCATTCCTGCATGGGTCTGTACACTTTCCATCATGGGGTAAATAACTGCCCCTCCCATGGAGGGGCGATATCTACTCTCCCCAATACCGGAAGAGGAAGAAGAGGAAGAAGAAGAGGAGGAGGAGGATTTATATCAGTCTCAGAGCAGTTTACAATCTCCTTCCCTTCCTCTCCCGACAACAGACACCCTGTGAGGCAGGTGGGGCTAGGGTTACCAGGTCTGGGTTGGAAAATACCTGGAGGCTTTGGGGGTGGATCCTGGAGAGGGTGGGGTTTGGGGAGGGGAGGGGCCTCAGCATGGTACAGTGCCATAGAGTCCACCCTTCAAACCAGTCATTTTCTCCAGGGGAGGTGATCTCTGTCAGCTAGGGATCAGTTGTAAAAGCGGGAGATCCCCAGGCTCCACCTGGGGGCTGGCAACCCAAGGTGGGGCTGAGAGAGCTCTTTCAAGGGCTACTTTTGAGAGAACAGCTCTGAGAGAACTTGTGACTGGCTCAAGGTCACCCAGCAGGCTTCATGTGGAGGAGTGGGGAATCAAACCCGGTTCTCCAGACTAGCGTCTTTCGCTCTTAACCACTACACCAAACTGGATCTATAGTATTGCCATTGCTGGGATGCACGGCTGTGAGGTTGCTGTCACAGTCTTCCTGCTCTTGGGCTTTCTAGAGACAGCTGGTCGGCCACTGTGCTTACAGAATGCTGGACTTGATGGGCCCTTGCTCTGATCCAGCAGGGCTCGTCTTATGTCCTTAAATTAGAGTAGCCAACTCCATGTTGGGAGATTCCTGGTGATTAGGGGTGGAGCCTGGGGAGGGCGGGGTTTGGGGAGGGGAGGGGCCTCAGCAGGGTATAATGCCATAGAGTCCACCCTTCAGAGCTGCCATTTTCCCCAGAGGAGCTGCTGTCTGTCCCCCAGAGATGAGTGGTAATTCTGGGAGCTCCCCAGGCAGCCCTGTCTTAAATTGCAAAAACAGCACAGAAGGAAATATTTAAATTCTCTGCCGAGCCAAATCCCCAGTCTGAATCAGGGGGACCCTCCACGCTGTGACATCATTTGGCCATCAAACGGTTTGTTTTGGCTTATATAAAAAACCCTGACCGGCTCAAATGACTCAGAGACCAACGTCTCGATATTCTATTTATACAATTGTTAGAATCAAGGGAGAAATACTGTCTGTGCACCAACTTCAGACCCTCCAGGGCTTAAAAAAGAGGGGCGCTTGGTGACCACCCTGGAACTGGGGAACTCCTCTGACATCTGTCAGAACCCGAGCTGTATGTTTCCCCAAAGAGCTATGCAACTTTCCTCTTTGAGTTGGCCAGGATTAAGCCGGAATGAGGAGAGGGAGGAGGGAAGCTTTAATTGAATTTGTTTTCCTAAAAAAAAAAAAAACTGTACATTTCACTTCCACTTGGTGGCGCTCTCGGCCTGCAAGCAAAGACCTGTAACCAAGCTAGGACAGATCAGTCTCCCGGTGATTCTGCATCTGGCATTAGCTCCACATTTTCTCAACTGGGAGGAAAAGGTGCAGCTCAAAAGCACATTCAAAGACCCCGGGGCAACGCCCTACTGACTGCAAAGTCTCCCCTGAATGGCCATAAATCTATGCAGAAGGCACCATAAAACCCGATGATCAAAGAAAGCGAAAGCAGCATGGCGTGTGGAGGCTACTATAAAATCCAGTGATCAAAGGAAGTGAAAATGGCATGCAATGCAGGGGGGATTTCTGCTCCAGGGTGGGTTTCGTAAAACAACGGAGGGAAAAGTCAATGTAGAAATCAGCCTAAGAAAAAAGCAAGTCTACGGCAGAACTCTTGTATGAAGTCTACTAACGTTGCTGCTATTGGGGTGTTATTGACACCCCCCCCCCAGGATATGAAGAGTTTTACTGACCCTGGAAATGATGCAGTCCCTGCCCCAGGGAGCTTACACTCTAATTCACACAGCTAAACCCAGTGGAGGCAAAGGATGATCAGGGATTTCACTGTAAAGAAAGGGGATGGGCTAGGGGACAGATGGACGGCAGAAGTCAAGGCAGTGCATCAGAAACTGTGTGCTGAGGCTTTCCGAGAGAGAGAGACAGAGAGAGAGAGAGAGAGACAGAGAGAGACAGACAGAGACAGAGAGAGGCAGAGGCAGAGAGAGACAGAGAGAGAGAGACACAGAGAGAGAGAGAGAGAGACAGAGGCAGAGAGACAGAGAGAGACAGAGACAGAGAGAGAGACAGAGGCAGAGAGACAGAGAGAGACAGAGAGACAGAGACAGACAGAGACAGAGAGACAGAGACAGAGAGAGAGGGAGAAGATATTAAACAGGGGCAGACTTGAGCTCAAACTATCCTCCTTCAGACTGGGCTGCCTTTTGCACCTCCAAATGTATTGGCCTCACCATCGGCTGTGGTTGAACCCCCCAAGTGAACTCTGAACCCCAATACGCACCCCAGATGTGAATCTCAACAAGTTTCCCATGCAACAAGGAATTCTAGGAAGAGACCCCATATCCGCTGCTGCCCCCTGCAGCGGACTTCGACATAAGAACCTAAGAGAAGCCATGCTGGATCAGGCCAATGGCTCATCCAGTCCAGTGCTCTGTGTCACACAGTGGCCCAAACCCAGGTGCCGTCACGAGGTCCACCAGGCGGGCCAGAACTCCAGAAGCCCTCCCACTGTTGCCCCCCCAAGCACCAAGGATACAGAGCATCGCTGCCCCAGACAGAGTGCTCCATCTATACCTTACGACTAACAGCCATTGATGGACCTCTGCTCCGTGCAGAACAAAGTTTGAGTCCAATGGCACCTTTAAAGCCAATGAAGCTTTAGTCAAAGTATGAGCTCTTCCTCAGATACAGTGAAGTGGGACTTATCATACAAGCAGAGGCTGAGCAGTCAATTAGCCTACAACATAACGCAGATATTTATAGAATCAGGAATAACAAGCTTGGTTTATACGGTTACCATTTGACATAACGAAGGTGTTTTAACAGATGCAAAAACCAAACGGAAGTAACATGTCAAGTCCATGTGGTCATCCTTTGGTTTTTGCGTCTTGTTAAAACACCTTCGTTATGTCAAATGGTAACCGTATAAACCAAGCGTGTTATTCCTGATTCGATAAATATATGCGTTATGTTGTAGGCTAATTGACGGCTCAGCCTCTGCTTGTATGTATAGACTGATAAGTCCCACTTCACTGTATCTGAGGAAGTGTGCATGCACACGAAAACTCAAACCTTAAATAAAACTTTGTTGGTCTTGAAGGTACCACTGAGCTCAAACTTTGCTCTACTGCTTCCGACCAACACGGCTGCCCACCCAGATCTCTCTGCTCCGTATGTTTATCCCATCCCAATTCAACCCTCTCCCCCCTTGCCATCAGACATTCAAGAGTGCCCCGGTTTTGCACCAATGGTTAGCAACTCCCCAAAGGAACCCTCTTGGAGAATTCTGATCGTGGCTCACTTACGTTGCATCTGGAGAAAGAAGACTCCCTTAGCAGAACCTTCTTGGTTCTTGGCCTGGCAGGTGTATTCGCCCGTGTCTTGCCACTTCAGGTCAAAAAGTCACAGTATGTTATATGATTCGGGTAACTGAGCTGTCGAGAATGGTGGTTGCCGTCGGCCTTGCAATGGACCAGGAGGGAGTCGCCTTCCTGTGCGACGATCTGGGTGACATGTTTGAATTCCAGTGCAGCTGCAAGAGTTCAAAAGGAATTACCATGACGGGTCTCAAACTCTGATAACCCCCACCTCCAATTTCTCCGACACCAGCAGAGAAAACCCAAGTAAACATCCAAACATGTAACACAACGTAACCGGACCCATCTTGCCCTGAGGAGCAGGTAGTTGAAAAGGAGGGGGAAGAAACAGGGTTACACATATGGTTGCCAATCTCCAGGTAGGAACATCAAAACGACAGTACTGTGTGAGTTATATTAACAATGAAAAAGAGGAGAAGAGGAGATTGGATTTATATCCCGCCCTTCACTACCTGAAGTAGTCTCAGAGTGGCTTACAATCTCCTTTCCCTTCCCCTCCCCACAACAGACATCCTGTGAGGTAGGTGGGGCTGAGAGAGCTCTCTCGAGAACTGCCCTTGAGAGAACAGCTCTGAAAGAACTTTTGACTGACCCAAGGTCACACCAGCAGCTGCATGCGGAGGCGTGGGGAATCAAACCCGGTTCTCCCAGATTATCGTCCGCGCTTCTAACCACTACACCAAACTGGCTCGGTATGAAGTATGAAGCAAACATATACTAATCAATTTTACATATCAGAAATTTTCTCTTTAACAAACCAAATGACATACGTATTGAAACAATTTATGAATCCGGTTGGATACGTTTCACGGAAAACATTTGTTACATGAAACAAATCAAGATATATAGAACAACAAATCCTCTCAAAAATATTCAATTCTTTTTTTGGAGGCTTTATTGTTCTATACATATACATATACATATACATATACATATACATATACATATGCATATACATATATATCTTTATTTGTTTCATGTAACAAATGTTTTCTGTGAAACGTATCCAATGGGTTTCATAAATTGTTTCAATACGAGTCATATGGTTTGTTAAAGAGAACATTTCTGACATATAAAATTGATTAGCATACATTTGCCCCATACTTCACCAGGGCTCTTTTTGTAGCAGGAACTCATTTGCATATTAGGCGACACACCCCTAACGTAGCCAATCCTCCAAGAGTTTACAGTAACCCCTGTCAGAAGAGCTCTGTAAGCTCTTGGAGGATTGGCTACATTAGGGTGTGTCACCTAATATGCAAAGGAGTTGCTGCTACAAAAAGAGCCCTACTTCATACATTATTAATATAAGTCACACGGTGCTGTTGTGTTGATGTCCGTATCACTACACCCTGCTCCTTCTGTCTAGTTTGTACAAACTCCAAATAGGTCCAGGAGATCTCCCCAGAATTACAATCGATCTCCAGACTACAGAGATCCGTTCCCCTGCAGGAAATGGCTGCTTTGGAAGGTGGACTGCGTGGCATTATACTGTGCTGACATCCCTCTCGACCCCAAACCCCACCCTCCCCAGCAGGCCCATAGAAGAAGAAGGAGAAGGAGAAGGAGGAGAAGGAGAAGGAAGAGAAGAGGGAGAAGGAGGAGGAGGAGGAGGAGGAGGAGGAGGATATTGGATTTATACCCCACCCTTCACTCAGAGTCTCAGAGCAGCTGACAATCTCCTTTCCCTTCCCCTCCCCACAACAGACACCCTGGGAGGTAGGTGGGGCTGAGAGAGCTACCGTGGGGCATAGGCGTCATCTTCAGGGGGGCTGGGGAGCTCAAGCCTCCCCCGAAAGTACTGAGCCCCCCCGGAGGCAACTGGTGTCAGCCAGAGCCTTGCTACCCCCCTCCCGTCCTCCACCCCATTTTGAAAGCGGAGGTTTTCCCCTCCGCTTTCTGAGACTGTTCGGCTGGCCTGGGAGGGAAGTCAAGGGGGTGGGGGCTTGCTTCCTCCTGGAAGCTAAGCTCCACCCACAGTTCCCAGCAGCCCCGTTCAACGTGGAGAGCTGCACGTGGAGGCTAGCTTCGAGGCAGCACATGCTGCCTCTGCTTGCTGCCGCCACCAGCCTGAAGGGTAAGTAGGTGGGGGTGTAAGGAGTGGGGGATTGTTTCAGGTGGGGTGGGGTGGGTGGGAGCCCAGGGAGCCCAGGGCTGCAGCCACCCAGCCATCCTGCAAGTCCAAGCAGGGGAGGTGGGAGAGGATTGGAGGATTGGGGAGGGGAGCTGGGCAAGAATGGAGGGAGGGGGAAGGTGGGGGGCCCTTCTGTGGCCTCTGGTTGCCCCTGCCATCGGTGAGTGGCTTGCTTTCTCCTGCAGTCCAGTTTAAACTGGGCTGCAGGAGAAAACAAAACCCAGGAACCCTTGTGCTGCACGGAGCACATTGCTCCAGGATACAGAAAATCCTGGGCTCACTTTCTCCTGTAATCGGGGGGGGGGGGGCTGCGCTTTCTGTCCCTCTCTCTCTTTCTGTTTCTCTTTCCCTTTCCCTTGAGATGTGTGAGAGCTGGAAACGCTGGGAAGCTGCCCCACCCCCACTCCAGGCTGCTTCTCTTCCATTCTGACTTTCTTCCCTTCCCTCTGTCTTTCATTTCTCTCTCCCAATCTATATGTTTTTTCCCCCAGCTTCCCCCTCTCCTTTGCTAAAATAGCCCCAGTTAGGATTGCCAGGTACCCCCTGGCCACCTCTGGGGGATGAGGGGAGGGTGGCCCAATCCAGGTTAGGAAACTCCTGGAGATTTGGGAATGGAGCCTGGGGAGGACGGGGACCTCAGTGGGGCACAATGCCATAGAGTCCACCCTCCAGAACATCATTTCCCCCCCAGGAAAACTGATCTCTTTAGACTGGCAATGAGCTGTAATTCCAGGGGATCCCCAGGTCCCACCTGGAGGCTGGCATCCCTAGCTCCAGTGCTGAAATTGGAAGCTCTGGTTCCGCTGTGTGACTTGGTGCATGCAAACCTCTGGCATTGGCTTACATTTGCCAAACCACCCAGGTGGAGGAGGGGAGGGGTGTCATTCTACCAAAAATGAGAGTGTTTGGGTTTCTCTGTGAGTTTGAGTACTGGAACTGGCACTGAAGTGAGATTGGAAAAGTTTGTGTGGCTTTCTTGTGTTACAGTAATAATTATGCTACAATACAGTTTGTTAGTCCTAAAGGTGCTACTGAGTGTTTTACTATTTTGTATGCTATGGCAGTGATATGAGAGCCAATTGAGCTGTGGGTCCATCTCATGCTACTGACAGTAGTTATACATTACACCTTGCCCAAATGGTTCTGGGCATTAAAGCGCACTTGCCCTGGTGTGATGTAAAATGCTAGCAAGTCATAGCCAACTCATGGTAACCCTGTAGGATTTTCAAGGCAACAGACATTCAAAGATGATTTGCCATTGTCTGACTGTGCATCATGTCCCTGGTATTCCTTGGAGATCTCCCATCCAAATACTAGTCAGAGCTGACTCTGCTTAGCTTCCAAAATCTGATGACATCAGGCTAACCTGAGCCATCTGGGTCCATGGCATGGTGCTGTGTGGGTGCTTCCCAGACAATAATCTTCAACCTATTCTTGGAAGCCACAATCATTAGGAAAGAGCCATGTGATAGAAGTGTAATAATAATTTACTCATATTTGCAAGAGCCAATAAGATTTGAGTTTGATGGGGGATTGGGCAAATTGATCTAAGGAACTGAAAGAAGAGAAAGTATTAGCAAGCTCAGTGGTTAAGGATTTGAATAGAGCTCTTTATAGTCCAATCCTGAGGACACTGAGAAAGAATGTCTGAAAATGTCATACAGGTTTCTGTGGACCTTGCAATAGCATTGTAGCTAACCCCAACTGAGAAACTTCCATGCTGTTTCTATAATTTCTCAAATGTACTTCACACCAACTGTGCATCTCCATTCCTTTCTAATTCCTCTCAACTATGTACAGCTTTCTATGTTGTGCTTCATTTGGACTGCTTTGCTTTCTCAGTTCCTAGCCCCCTTCTTTTCTATAACCATGGATCTACATCCCCTTCCTCAAGCCTTGCTGCTTGTCCCAACTCTCTAAAGTCAGACCAGTTTGGCCAGTGGCAACCGAAAATACATCTGTCTGTCCAGGAAGTTCAACTAAATGCCACTAGAGGTTTTGTCACCACTGCTACATCACTTAATGCATTACAATATAGGTTCATGTTCAGGCTATAATTTATGATGTTTTAGTTTGGGAAGATCTGTGTTCTTGGTCACATCAGTTGGTGCTATTTTTTTCCTGTAAAATCCTCTTCCATCCCAATGGACTCTGCTGCTCACATGTTGTCTGTCAATCCCCTCTTTATTCCACCCTTCCTCCAGTCTCCCTTCCCTTATATTGACCTCACAACAATGGCAATATCACCCAGCCTGATGAAGGGGGCTTTGACTCTTGGAAGCTTATTCCCTGAAACTCTTGTTGGTCTCTAATCTGCTCCTGGACTCAAATCTAACTGTCCCAGTATCACCGAGTAAGTGTCATGCAAAATGTAGATCTGAACATGGGTCTCCTCAGTCCACACTGGTCTTCATGCCATTAGTCCATCTACTTCAGCATGGTCTGCTCTGATGCAGGTGAGCTCTACAGGCTCAGACAGAGAAAGATCCTTTCCAACAGCTATTCTCTTAGACCTCCTCGGTTTAAACCTTTATCCTTTGGCACGCAAAGCATGGTCTCTCTACCATCAGTCCATCAGTGTAATCATTGTCTGCTCAGACTGGCAGTGGTTCTCCAGGGTTCTTTGCAGAGGATTTTGCCCATGCCGTGCTTTGTTTCTGAGCCATTGGGGCTGGGGGGGGGGATGCAGGCGGGCTGCTTTTATTTGTAATGCAAAAGTATATTACCTCTTTCTAACAACATATGTCCATGCAAGATGTACATATGTTCACTGTAATATGTAAACAGGGCTTTTGTTTCTCCGAGTGGTGAGCAGGAAGAGAGGGAAATGGCAACAGATAAATTCTTGGTATGTACACCATCCAGGGAGAACACTTAACACTTAACTCATGTTTATGCCACACATCATTATCCTTGATTGGCATGCAGATCAGAGGCCTTTTAAAATTTCCTTTTGCCCTGCGTGCAGTCCAGAAGGAACATTGGCAAGGAATGTACACTCTATACGTGTGGTACAGTTTCAAAGGGACAACTAACCGGGATGTAAAAAAGAAATGACAGGATTGCCCATTACAAACTATGAGAGAGACTTGAAGGCCCACTGGAGATAATAGGAGCCAGGAATGCCACATGGCTCCGCCTCCATAAATAGTGACAATGGCCTGTGATGTCACTGGCTCATCTCTATGATGTCACTGGGCCTCGGTTCTTTTAAGGACCTAGCACAGCAATGCCTCTGGCCCAGCCCCAGCCCCAGCCCCCCCTGGGAAATTGGAAAGTCTACGCCCTTGCCGTGGGGCATCTTGGGGCCTGCCCCCACCGACTTACCACCAGGAGCCCCCAACTTCCCATCCAGCCCAGGCCCCCCGACTTCCATTTTTTAAATTTCATTTGTGGTGCTCACTTGGGGTGTATGTGCGGGGTGCCCCCTCACTTATTTAAAGGCCCCCCAAATAAAAAAAAATCCTGGCTATGGGCCTGCTCCCCAGGCTCCAACCCCCAAATCTCCAGGTATTTCTCATCCAGGAGTTGGCAACGCTAGTGACGCAAGCCTACGATCCTCTGAAGTCTGTTGCTGTTATGCCCCATTTTATGGCAGGGCAATAGAGGCTGAACCTGACCTGGATGGCACAGGCTAGCCCAGTCCCGTCAGATCTCAGAAGCTAAGCAGAGTCAGCCCTGGTTTGCATTTGGATGGGAGACCCCCAAGGAATACCAGGGTCATGACTCAGAGGCAGGCAATGGCAAACCACCGCTGAAACGTCTCTTGCCTTGAAAGCCCCACTGGGTTGCCATAGATCAGCTGGGACTTGGCGGCACCCTCCACCACCACCAACCCAGGCTGAGAGACGATGGCTTACCTCAGAGCCAGTTTGGTGTAGTGGTTAAGTGCGCGGACTCTAATCTGGGAGAACCGGGTTTGATTCCCCCGCTCCTCCATTCGCACCTGGCTGGATGACCTTGGCCAAGCTATAGTTCTGATAGGAGCTGTTCTTGAAAGAGAGCAGTTTCTGTCAAGAGCTCTCTCAGCCCCACCTACCTCACAGGGTGTCTGTTGTGGGGAGGGGAAGGGAAAGGGGTTTGTAAGCCGCTCCGAGACGCCTTTGGGTAGTGAAGGGCGGGGTATAAATCCAATCTCTTCTTCTTCTTCTTCTTCATCATTGGCTGGCGAATTACGTGGCCATCTTGATTGCCCTTGGCTGAGTCACTGAACGGGTACTTAACTAGATCATAAACTTACATCCATTGGAGTGCGTCAGGCGCCCACTGAACTGGAATACCCGGGGTGCATCTGCAACACAAACATGAGCACGGCTGGCGAGGTATCCCAGTAATGAGGATGCAGCACAGTGCAGGAGAGAATCCGATGTCCCCGGGTATTCCCGCTGCTTCCGCAATCAAGGATCTGCAAACACATCAGACCTGATGCATCTGGTCTTTCCCCCCTCCCCCAAGCTAAGCTTTGGCTTCACTGTCTTCCTTATACATCCTTCCCCACGGTTCTGTTCCTTAGAACTGTAGTTACAGAGTTGGAAGGGGCCAGAGAGGCCATCTAGTCCAACCCCCCTGCTCAGTGCAGGGTCAGCCTAGAGCCTCCCTGACAAGTGTTTGTCCAGCCGCTGCTTAAAGACTGCCAGGGAAAGGGAGCTCACCACCTCCCGAGGCAGCAGATTTCACTGGTGAACAACTCGCACTGTCAAAAAAGTTTTTCCTAATATCCAGCTGAGACCTTCCCGCCCTTCATTTAACCCTATTATTGTGAGAGTTCTATCCTCGGCTGCCAACAGGGACAGCTCCCTGCCCTCCTCTAAGTGACAGCCTTTCAAATACTTCAAGAGAGCCCCAACCTCCTCTTCTCCAGACTGAACATTCCCAAGTCCCTCAGCCTTTCCTCACAGGGCTTCTTGGTCTCCTGGCCCCGCCAATCATCCTCGTCGCTCTCTGCACTCACTACAGCCTGCCCACATCCTTTTTGAAGCAAGGCCTCCAGGACTGCACACAGTACTTCAGCCTGACCAATGTGGTGTACAGCAGGACTATGACATCTTGCGATTTGGATGTTATGCCTCTGTTGATACACCCAAGATCGCATTAGCCTTTTTTGCTGCTGCGTTACACTGACTGCTAACAGGAGGGGCTGTGGATTAGTGAGAGAGGTCCTGTTTTGCAGGTCCCAGGCTTGGATCCTGCCACTAATATTTAATGTATCTTGAGTAGTAGTTGCGGGGAATGATCATTTTCTGCTTAAAACCCTGGAGGGCTGCAGCCAATCAGCACAGAGAATGCTGAACTAGATGGACCAATGGTCTGGCTCAGTATAAGATATACTGCCCTTGGTCCCTGGTCCTCAGGTGTTGCCCAGTGCAGCCCAGAGGGAAAAATTGCACGAAAAGCAATGTTGCAGTTACATCAAAACCATAGATTTTTATTAGGAGGTGTTAGAGTGTCCCAGTCATGCATGACACCCTGTGATGCCCCGCCCTGCAGCTACACTTTTCCTTCCATGTCTAGGTTGGGCCTTACATAGACCCCCACCCCTTTAGGAGCATAAGAGAACAGTGTACCTATTTTGATCTGGAGAAAAAGGTGCTTCAGCTGTTGTACCCTTTTAAGAACATCAGAAGGGCCCTGCTGGATCAGACCAGCGGCCTGTCTATTCCAGCACCCTGTCTCACAGTCTGGGCAACCAGTTCCTCTGGAGGGCCAACAATAGGGCAGAGAGGCTGAGGCCTTCATAAGAACATAAGAAGAGCCCTGCCAGATCAGACCAGAGGTCCATCTAGCCCAGCACCCTGTCTCACAGTCTGGGCAACCAGTTCCTCTGGAGGGCCAACAACAAGGCGGAGACCTTCATAAGAACATAAGAAGAGCCCTGCTGGATCAGACCAGTGGTCCATCTAGCCCAGCACCCTGTCTCACAGTCTGGGCAACCAGTTCCTCTGGAGGACCAACAAACAGGGCATAGAGACCAAGGCCTTCCCTTGATGTTGCCTCCTGGCTCTTGGATTCAGAGGCTGACTGTCTCTGAACATGGAGGTTCCCTTTAGTTTCCATGGCCAGTAGCCACCGACAGACCGCCCCTCCATAAGCACAACCGGGCTGGGATTTGCTTGAACGGCCTTTTCTCCATCTCCGCCTGACTCTAGCAGACTGAAATGTTCCGATCAGCATCAGGAAAAATGAGCACTCGCTGGGGGAGGGCAGGGAGATGAGGGTCCAAAGGGCCACTCACAGCTGACGTTAAGAGTGACGGTTCTCTCCAGGGTTAGGGGCCTGGACCCTCTGTGATAGGTGGCTTTGCAGGTCACGTTTCGTCGATGGTCTGCCGCATAAGGGGTGAAGTCCACACGTCTCTCCAACCTGGTGTCCGTCACATTTGTAATCGGTACCCCAGAAAAGCCCATCAAGTGACTGTGGGTTGGTCTGATGAAGGACACCTCTGGGCTGCGCAGACGATGCTTGCTTTGTGTCCCGCCCTCAGTGGTCCCGAAACAGTTATGTCCGGTTTTCCCTCTGAAAAGAGAGGAGAGGAGTCAGTATCCAGTTGCCTCCACAGAACCCAAGATTCCCTCCAAACCAGCTCCTCGTCGCTTCAGATGAACTGGGGCTAGAAGAATGGCCTCCAACCAGCTATCATCTGGGATTTTTGGTTTTTCTCTGGGCTGGGAGGCTGATTTTTTTAAAGTGAGAAAAACAATAAAATGTTTGATTCTTCAACACGGCAGTTTGATGTCAGGCTTGGCCTAGGAAAGTCGAGGCACGGGCCTCTCCTTAAGTCATTTGAAGACAAAGAGAAGGTTTTTATACCCTGTGAAGGGAGTCTCTAAGCATCTGACAATCGCCTTTCCCTTCCTCCACCCCCCCCCCGGAACAGGCACCTTGTGAGGCAGGTGGGGCTGAAGGAGCTCTGAGAGAACTGTGACTGGCCCAGGTTGGGGTTGCCAGACTCCAGGCGGTGGCTGGAGATCTCCTGGTATTACAACTGATCTCCAGGCAAAAGAGATCAGTCCCCCAGGAGAAAATAGCCACTTTGGAAGGTGGTTTCTATGGCCTTAGACTCCATTGAAGCCTCTCCCCTCCCCGCTCCCTGCCTCCTCAGGCTCAACCTCCAAAATCTCCAGGTATTTCCCAACTTGGAGCTGGCAACCCTAGCCCACCTAGCAGTCTTCATGGGAAGGAGCGGGGAATTTGAACCCAGTTCTCCAGATTAGAGTCTGCTGTGCTTAACCACTACGCCACACACTAGCTCTCAACCTTTACATTTGTGAATGTAAGTGGGGTTGCCAGCTCCAGATGGGGATATTCCTGGGGGTCTGGGGTTACAGCATGGGGAAGATGGAGTTAGGTGAGGGGAGGGACCTCGGCGGATGCAAGGCCACAGAGTTCACCCTAGAAAGCGAGCCATTTCTCCAGGGGAACTGAGCTCTGTAGTCTGGAGGTCAGTTGTAATCCTAGGGGAGCTCCAGGCCCCACCTGAAGATTGGCAACTGTAAACTTAAGAGAGGGAAACCCACTGCTCACTCAAAGGCATTCCCCAGCTATCCTGATATAGCAGAAACCCCCATTTAGTTGATGTTAGGGTTGCCAGGTTCCACTCAGCCACCAGCAAGGGCTACATGGGCAGAGTTTAACTATGCAAGAAAGTGGAGCACTGACTGTTTAGAAAAAAATAAGCAGGTTTATTTAAAGGAGAACAAACTGTTACAGAACACAGAAAAGAGAGCGAACCTTAGCCTAACTGCTCAAGGAGGAACAACCATAAGAAGGGAGCTCTGCAGGAGAAGAAAGTCTCCGGAAGAGCAGATCAGGAGACAGGAAGGACATAATTTGAAATTGAGGGCAGTCCCTCCCTAATCTAGCCACGCTAACTACCAGCCCTCCAGCTGTCCCCCTATATAATTCAGATCTTCATCATAAGGCTGCACTATAGACCTTGTGTTATGTATGTATATATGTATGCCTGATCTTAAACTAAGAGCTGGTATCCTGTAAGGCACGCTCTGATTGGCTACTCGGTGAAGTAGACCAATCAGAACACAGGAAAGGTTCTGGAGGGAACTAGTTTCATTGGCCTTTATCTAAGCAGTCTGATTCGTTGTTAACTCATTTAGGGGCGTGGTTATATTGACCCGGAAAGTTTAAAAGAGAGCCTGTTGCTCTCCTGTTTTTGTGTTGGTTTCTGCCGTGTTCAAATAAAGCTGAATCATTTGTTAAGAGCTGACTGACGTCTCATACTTTAACACCCTGCATATTCCAGTTGGGAAACTCCTGAAGATTTGGGGATGGAGCCTGGGGAGGACAGGGACCTCAGCGGGGCACAATGCCACAGAGAGTCCACCCTCCAAAGCCTCCATTTTCTCCAAGGGAACTAATCTCTGTACCCTGGAGATGAGCTGTAACTCCAGGGGATCCCCAGGTCCCACCTGGAGGCTGGCATCCCTCATACTGGTCCTGCTTTATAAAGTAAAGGTAAAGGTTTCTTTTGCTCAAATCACTGCACGTAGTTGAATCACAGCACACAGTTAATCCCCCTCTACTTTACCATGCTGTTCCAGGTCTGCACAGTTAGGTATAGATTCCTGTTCCACTAATAAGAGAAACCCTCCCCCCATGTGGCTGGCCAACTGTGGCTTGGGAAATTCCTGGAGACTGGGGGGGGGGGGGCGCTATGCCTGAAGAGGGTGGAGTCTGGGGAGGAGAAGGATGCGATGCCCACAGACTCCACCCTCCGAAGCTGCCGCTCCTTCCAGGGGAACTGATCTCTGCCATCTGGCGATCACCTGGAATCCCAGGAGAGCTCTAGGTCCCACCTTACCCCCCCCCAGCCTTGCCAGAGACTAGGTGAGCAAGCAAGCCTGTTTCAGCTGCAAAATGGCAGTATAAGGAAGAGACCGGCTCCTGTGTAAAACAGCAACACTGAAGAACTGAATGAGGGCCGGAGGGGGAGGATCGACCTTGCAGGTCATTGCAAGAACTGCCTGGTTTTTAGCTTCGCAAGAACTGCACAGCTGAGATATCCTAATTAACAGCTGGACTGGATAGAGGGAGGGGAAGCGTTTTAATAGGTCCTTCCAAGGATAAAAGCAAAAAAAGGTATGTGTGGGGGGGAAAGGAAGCGTGCATCTTTGGGGCAGGATTTTCCCTACTTTTTGATTCTCAGTAGGGCTGCGGTCAGACACACTAAATAACCCACTTTCAATCTACTTTCAGACTGGATTTTTACTGTGTGAACTGATAAAATCCAGTTGGGAAGTGCATTGAAAGTGGAATTAAAGTGGGTTATTTCGTGCATGTGACCGCAGCCTACATAAGTTTTGGCAGATTGTACTGGCTGTTTGCATTCTGTTGACCTCCGGAAGAAGTTGAATCCCCCCTTCGCCTGATTGATTATTGTTAATCGCCTGGGCTTTGATAATAAAGGAGTTTTTGCCGGACTTGCTGAACCTGTGCATGGAGCCGGGAGCTGTGCATCCTGGCAGAAAACCCAAGGCCTGGACAGCACAGATGGTGAAAACGATATTTGACTAAGGTTGCCAACTCTGGGTTGGGAAATACCGGGAGATCTGGGAGGTCGAGCCTGGGGAGGGAGCTCAGCGGGGTATAAAGCCGTACAGCCCGCCCTCCAAAGCAGCCATTTTCTCCAAGGGAAAGGAACTCTGTCATCTGGAGATCAGCTGTGATTCCAGGAGATCTCCACGCCCCACCTGGCGGTTGGCAACCCTATACCAGCTGGGGCTTCTGGAGACAGCAGGGGACCCTCCTTTCAGGCACTCACCGGTCACAATCAGAGATACTTTTCTTCCCTCTTGCTTGAAACTATATCGTGCTCTTTCGCCTTTCTCCATCCTGAAGTAGTAAAGGGTGTTGTTGTCGGCTGCTTCAGCTTGACGGATGGTGAGGGAGCAGTCACCCTGCTCCACTTGGGTCCCTGAGATCGCAAAACGGACCCTAACGTGGCGGCCGATCTCAATAACTTTCCTCGGATTATTGGTGGCCATTAAACGGTCTTCGGGGTGCCCTTCCGCATACCAGTACCCGTACAATGTAGCATGCGGGTCATCTTGGGACGCATCGTAAGTGAACGTGCACGGGATGGTGACGCAGAGCCCCTCTTGCACAGTCACCGGAGAAGAGACGTTCAGGCTGTACCCAGGGTCATCACACCGCACACCTGCAGGGAAAAGGAGGCAAGAAACTCAATCCCCAACTGGTGAACAACATTCCCCACCCCAGCCCTGGACAAGGGGAGACAGAACAACCATCCAGGGAAGTTAATTTTTCCCCACCATAGAGAACAATGGAGGGAATAGGGGCAACCTGTTTGGGGGGCCATAGAATTGGACCCCCTGCTCCAATGTTCTTGAAACTTGGTGGGTATCTTTGGAAGAGGCTCCAACAGCTATCCTGTGAGTTTGGAGCCTCTCCCTCAAACCCCCTCCCCTCCAGCCCCCAGAATATACCCTATGTTTTCACCATTGACTTCAATGGCCCATAGGATATAATGGGGCTGAATTGCCGCCAAATTTCTTCCATTCCCTCCTTTCCTTCTTTCTTTTTCCTCTTTCCCTCATTCTTCTCTTCTCTCTTTCTTTCTTTCCCACCTTTTTCTCTTCTCTTTTTTCCTCTTTTCCCAGTTTCCCTCCTTCTTCCCTCTCTTTCTTTCCCTCCCCTTTCCTTCTCTCTACTCTCTCTCTTTCCTTCCCTCTTTCCTCCTTCTGTGGCCCAACTCTAGTGAGAAGGAGTTTAAACTTTAAACCCCTTTTCTCTTAGCTCCCCCACCCAGGCCAGCTGGGGAAGGGGAGGGAGGCTTTTGAAGATGCCACCCCCCCCTTTTGCTTCCCCTTCTGACATCACTTCCGGTGATGTCAGGGGGCGTGGCATATGCTAATAGCCTAATAGCTCATTAGCATACCATATGCTAATGAGCTCCTGCAGCTGTTCTTCTACGAAAAGACCCCTGGCTGCAGAAGAAAACAAATAAACACATTTCTGGGTGGGCTTGTGGGGGGGGGGGTAAAAGCTGCTCCTCGTGTTTTCCTTTGTGCACCTTCAAGCGACTATAAGGACTACCTGGGGGACGAATGGCCATCTAATGTAATCCACCTGTTTCCTGTTTCCATCAGATAACACAAGAGAACCCAGAAGAGATACGAGAGCCAAAGGCAGCTTTTCCTTCTGCTTCAGGGCTACCTGCACCTCTTCCAGAGGCTGCACACCTTAGATCAGGGGTGTCAAACATGTGGCCCCGGGGGCTGGATCAGGCCCCCCCGGAGGGCTTCTCTCAGGCCCGCAGTGGAACTGGCCGTCTTCTGCTTCTTCTTCCAGTTCTGCTGCTGCTGCGTCATCATAGGTTTGCAGCTTACAGACACACACCTGAACGGCATACCCAAGATTGCAACAGCACAGACATTTGGATGCAATAATCCAGAGCTAGAGGGGTCCGTTATCAGACACCGTTAAATAAACAAAATATTGCAAGAGTGATAATGTTTTAAGCATGACTTTATTTTAAGTTAAAAAAACACACCCTTTGTGTTTGTGTCCTTTATAAAGTTTGTATCTCTGCTACCTGGACTGATCTCCATTGCAGGGCTGGTGGCAGCACACCTTGATGTGGGCCTGGCAGGGCCCACAGTTGCTGACTCCTTACCCATACATCTCTAACAACAACAACAAGAAGAACAAGAATAATATAGCAGTGCGTGTCCTATAGTCAGGAGATCCTAAGATTGTCTGGCAGCCTGAAGTTCTAGCTCTTTTAGCATTATGTGCCACTAGGTGGCGAGCGAGACTTGTTTTTAAGGCAAGAGATGTTTCAGAGGTGTCTTGCCATTACTTGCCTCCGCGTCACAACCCCGGTCTTTGCCGGTAGTCTCCCATCCAAATACTAGCCGAGGCCAACCCTGCTTAGCTTTTGAGCTCTGACGATATCGGGCTAGCCTGGGCAACTCTGATGCCTGCGCTCACACCCTTCCACTGCCTGCTTGGGAGTGGTTTCTGCTCCCAGCTGCCTCATAGAGGGGCCTAGTAGTGGGCATTTGGGGTCCCTGGGCACACTTTGCCCCCGGCCCCCAAAACCTGGAACCATTATAGTTCCAGAAAACCTGATCCATTATAGTTCCAGAAAATCTCCAGGACCTACCTGGAGGTTGGCAAACCTAGTGAGCAACAATATAGCATCCATAGGACAAGCAGGACAATTGCCTCAGGGTCCAGGACTCCATTTGGTGTACCTTATTAAAGGCATTGTGGAAGCATTTAATTACATTTGTCGATTTTTATAATGTGCAATTTGTTCTTCACGCTGCATAATATAGGAAGCCATTATTTAACGTCTGGCACTCCTTGGCCAAAAGGGGTCTACCAGAAAAGAAAAGGGGAGGGGGAATGAACAAATAGGGATGCCAGCCTCCAGGTGGGACCTGGGGACCCCCCGGAATTACAGCTCACCTCCAGACTTACAGAAATCAGTTCCCCTGGAGAGTGGACTCTATGGCATCGTACCCTGCTGAGGTTCCTGCCCTTCTCCGGCTCCAACCCCAAATCTGCAGGAGTTTCCCCACCTGGACCTGGCCACCCTAACCCACCCCCCAATCTCCCGCTGGTGGCTAACAGGTACTTGGTCACCCTACAAAGAAGTGACAGCGCGAAGCAAAAGAAAAGTTGCTTTGCAGTCAATAACTGCAAAAAGTTTTGAAATACTGTATTTGTTGTCTTGGTGCACAAAGAGGAGGAAGGGAGGACAGAAGGGGACGCCTAGTCCCTCGGCTCAAACCTCCCCCCCCCATTATACCATTGACTTGGCCTTCCCTGACGGACGAAAGGCAGGATGTGAACAGGAAATGTCTTGAAACGAATGGAGAAGCACCAGGGTGTCTCAGTCTTCCGAGTCTAAACCACACAGTCAGGGGCGTCCACATAAAAGTGTTTGTGGTTTTTCAGCCCCAGGGAGGATGGCATGCAGAACTGCAGACTGCCAATAAAACAATCAATCACCATGTGTAATTAAACAATTATTGTTTGTTCTCTTATATATGCCATGTGTGAATTTCAGTTATCAGCATGATTGCAAAAATAATTCTACAAAGTAAGGTATACAACTTAGCAGTACCTTCAAAATAATACAGCTCCTAATTACAAAAGCAATCCAGACAAATATGCAAGCCATATTTCAAAATGCTAATTCGTGGCCCCGGTCACACGGGCCAGAAAACGCGCGGGGGAGGCGTGGCAGTTTGCCCTGGAGCTAAATAAGGCGCGGTAGCCCGATCATACGGGCCACCGGGTTGCCACACTCCAGCTCTGCGTCCCGATCACACTGCGCTGCTGCAGCGCAGCAAAAAAGCAGCGCAGTGCGCATGCGCCATTGGGGGCGGGCCGTTGTCGGTGTCTTGTGTGTGCGCATGCGCTGTTCAGCATTGGTGCGCATCCCATGGAAACTGACAACATCCGGAAACCCCGGGGACATGGGCGGGCGTCGGAAGCCGCGGGATACTGGTGCTCCCGCGATCAGACGCCAGCCTTTGCTCCGGGGTTTCCGGAAACTAGTACTTCCGACCTACTAGTTTTTTACCCCGCGTTTTCCAGGGGAAGCCGCGGGTTGGCCACGGGAGCACTACGCCTCCCAGATGTGCTCGTATGATCGAGCACGGAAAGTCCGCAGGGCTCCCGTGCCTTCAGCGGGGCAAATGCTCCGTGTGAACAGGGCCCTTATACACTTTTTGTTGTGCGCCACCACCCTTAGTTTCTGGTGACTGGGGAGCTCCTCTAGCAGGCTTCAATGTGACAAGGTCTACAGGATATTGTAATTGGCCGAGCCTCCCTTGCAGCACTTCATGCCTGTGAAAAAACAGCAACAGAAGGACAAACCTGATGAAGGACATGTAAACGGATATTGTACTAGAACTCCGTCGTTTGTCTGGATTGCTTTTGTAATTAGGAGCTGTATTATTTTGAAGGTACTGCTAAGTTGTATACCTTACTTTGTAGAATTATTTTTGCAGTCATGCTGATAACTGAAATTCACACACGGCATATATAAAAGAACAAACAATAATTGTTTAATTACACATGGTGATTGATTGTTTTATTGGCTAACTATACACCGTGGCCTTGTTTGTCGTGAACTACAGACTGTGGCAGACGCTGATCATACAAGTCTGCTGCAGAATATTTCATACAGGGTTGCCAGCTGTGGGTTGGGAAATACCTGGAGATTTGGGGGGGGGGCAGAACCTGGGGACAGCAAAGTTTGGGGAGAGGAAGGACCTCAACACAGTACAGTGCCAGAGAGTCCACCTTCCAAAGCAGACATTTTCTCCAGGGGGGGCTGATCTTTATTCTCTGGAGATCAGTTAAGAACATAAGCACATAAGAGAAGCCAATGTTGAATCAGGCCAATGGCCCATCTAGTCCAACACTCTGTCACATAGCGGCCAAAAAATACCAGGTGCCATCAGGAGGTCCAGCAGTGCGGCCAGGACACTAGAAGCCCTCCCACTGCTGCCCCCTCCAGCACCAAGAATAGAGTGCATCACCTGCCCCAGACTGAGAGTTCCCATCTATACCCTGTGGCTAATAGCCACTGATGGACTTCTGCTCCATATGTTTATCTAATTCCCTCTTGAAACTGTCCATGCTTGTAGCTGCCACCACCTCCTGTGGCAGTGAATTCCATAATAGCCGGAGACCTCCAGGCCCCACCTGGAGGCTGGCAATCCTCATTCCAAAGCAGCCCTTTCAGTCTGGGCCTATTGCTGTTTTCGGCCCTGTGGGCTGCTCTGGAACAAGGGCCTTGACTCACCATCTTAAATCCTTCCCTCCCCCCACCGGCTCTTTGCGCAATAACATACACCCTGCAGTTTTCCTGAGACGTTCTGCAAAGCAATCAGTGCAGCTCTTGCCAGGAAACAAAATGTGCGTAGTGCGAAGCCCTCAGGCCACAATCCTGAGCCAACACCTCACGTTTCGCTACTTGCCTTGTTGATTTCAATAAGATAGAGAAGTGACCAGTCTTCTCTGGACTGGGGCCTGAATCATGTTCCTGGCATTCTGCAAAATGGCTTCCATGCTCCGAAAAGTTTTCCGCCTCCCCCGTTTTGAGTGAGGCATGGGGAGGGATCAGGCAAAGCAGGTGACTTTCCCACTGATGTTTTGCGAAACAAATGGACCTATAAAATATGAGGTGTGCAGAAAAGAGCATAAAGAATTATACCAAGTGTAGAGTGGTAAAGTGAAGACTCCAGGTGGGTTTGGAGATCTCCCAGAATAACAGCTGATTTCCAGAAAACAGAGATCAGTTCCCCTGGAGAAAATGACTGTGTTGGGAGACAGATTCTGTGGTATTGTATCCCAATGAGGTCCCTCCCCTTTCCAAGCCCCGCCCTTCAAGGCTGCCCCTCCAAATCTCCAGGAATTTCGCAACCTACAGCTGGCAACCTGAATGGTAATGTTTGTCTAATATAGCCACCCAAGCAGAAAACAACCACACAGAGTTAGAGAGATTGAACTTGTTTTATTTTTAAAAATAGCTGTACAAAATATCTTTTAAAAACTCCTGAAATTTTCAAGCCCAGTGGTAAGATTTACACATTGTTGCACTGCTTGTGAGGCCTCTGTTGCCACCAGTTTCCCTTTCAGTAATGAACATTCCATGACATCACAGCAGCGTGGCCAGTTGCTTCCTTCACAGACAAACAGGCGGACAGCTGACAGGCAGTTTCCCCCCTATTACCTAAAACTCTGCTTATTTATTTCGATATTTATACCCCAGTGTTCTCCCCAGTGAGGACCCACAGCGGCTTATAGCCTCAGTCTCACCTCCATTTTATTCTTACAACGACCCTGCGAGGTAGGTTAGGCTGAAAGTGTGTGACTGGCCCAAGGTTACCCAGCGAGCTTCCATGGCAGAGTAGAGATTCGAAACCGGGGCTGCAGTCAGATGTTCCATTTGAGGAGGAGAAGTGATCCTATTCCCTCTGATGGAAATTGACACGGAGTTGCACAATCACACATCCCTCGGCATTGCAACCTCAGCCCATCCCTGCTTGATCAGATTTGCGGTTGGGAAGCATTCCTATTTCCTCTGGTGGAATTCAAAACAGAGTTGTGTGACAACGTATCCCATTTTGCTGCAGGCTCAGCCCGTCACTGCACGATCAGACAGCACATTCGGATGAGTGGTTTTTATTTATTTATGCCTTTTGTTTCCCGTGCACATAAACAAGGAATTGAACCTCTGCGTGGAGAGTTCTCCATGGATTATGCGGTTATGCGCATACCACTAAGGGAGCAAAAAAATAATGGTGCCAAGTTGGGATGGAATGAGCAGACCATCCCAATGGCTTGAGAGTAAGCTTGCGCGACCAGACAGTGGAAAGTCCATCTGTGGCCCATCGGAACCAGTTAAGACTGGACTTTCCCCAGTGTCTTTTAACTCCGCTTCTGTGGCGGGGCAGCACAGGGTGCTGATGACTGTGGGACCTTTCCCTGATGTTGCTGTCTGATCGTGCCCTTTAGATCCTCCAGGCATTCACAGCTGAGTTGGATCTAGAGGCACATCTGACCGCAGCCTAGGTCTCTCAGTTCCTAACCTGACCCTCTAACCGCCACGCCACAGCAGGAAATGAACAGAAGATAAACTAAACAAAGGGAAATGGATCACCTAAGCATACCAGCAGTAAAGAAATGTTTTTGGACCCATTTAAAATCCAAACGTTCAGACACGGTTGGGTGTTCACAGGCTGGTGTCCTCCTCTCAGCTAACAGGTAAAGGGAAAGCCGTCTGACAAAGCCAGAATTGTTGCAATGGAATTATCTTTGATGGCTCCGAACATGTCCTCAGGTTTGTCTTTCCTTGTCCAATGGGAGGGAGTGCAGAGGCAGTAAAGTTACATTGGCAAAACTGTACTCAGAAACTGATGACCCTACTTGATCCGCCTGTCCTTGGCTTCTGTACCATTATCCAGGATCTACTTCAGTCGTGCTGGGGATGACCCTTGTCTACTGCACTGCATCTTTGAAAGTGTGTGGGTGTGTGGGTGTTATTTCTGTTTGACTTCTGTATAGTCCACAAACTCTTCTGAGGGTGTTGGCTCTTTGGCCTTCAGCTTGGAGAACTCCAGGGTTGCATAGTATAGCTCTTCTGGCTGAGGAATGCTTCCACTGGGAACTCGGAGGCTGGATGATTGAATCCTCCCTCTGGCTGCGTTGGATTGGTCGCTAGGTGGTTTTTTACCCTGGAAGAAAATGGGGGCAATGGTTAGAGGAGGAGGAGGAGGAGGAGATTGGATTTATAGCTTGCCCTTCATTACTCAGAGTCTCAGAGTGGCTTAAAATCTCCTTTCCTGTCCTCTCCCCACAACAGACATCTTGTGAAGTAGGTGGGGCTGAGAGAGTTCT
This sequence comes from Gekko gecko, assembly GCA_029375565.1. NCBI lineage: Eukaryota > Metazoa > Chordata > Lepidosauria > Squamata > Gekkonidae > Gekko > Gekko gecko. The sequence continues at coordinate 220,411,306 of JAPDNY010000005.1, forward strand.
TTGAGAACTGCTCTTGAAAGAACAGCTCTGAAATAACTTGTGGCCGATCTAAGGTCCCTCCAGCAGCTGCATCTGAACGTAAGAACATTAGAGAAGCCAATGTTGAATCAGGCCAATGGCCCATCTAGTCCAACACTCTGTCAAACAGTCGCCAAAAATACCAGGTGCCATCAGGAGGTCCAGCAGTGGGGCCAGGACACTAGAAGCCCTCCCACTGCTGCCCCTCCAGCACCAAGAATAGCGTGCATCACCTGCCCCAGACTGAGAGTTCCTATCTATACCTTGTGGCTAATAACCACTGATAGACTTCTGCTCCATATGTTTATCTAATTCCCTCTTGAAACTGTCTATGCTTGTAGCTGCCACCATCTCCTGTGGCAGTGAATTCCATATGTTAATCACTCTTTGGGTGAAGAAGTAGTAGGAGGAGTGGAGTGGGGACTCACACCTGGTTCTTCCAGATTAAAGTCCACGCTTTTAACCACTACACCAAACTATTCCCCCATTGCCACCCATTTCTCAGTGGAGAATTCCCATCAAGGCCCTGTTAATCCACCAGAATTTTGAATGGAGTGCCACTTTGTACTAATGCTACATGCATCCTATGAGTGGGGCAATTAAGATACACTTCAGGGATTTCACCACAGGGACAGGCTTGTGTGGTTTCCCATTGCTGGTGCATCTAACAATACAGCCCCCCAAAAGCTGGGCTTCCACAAGGCAGGTTTCTTCACAGTTTCTCCATCCCAGTCCACTGCCAGTGGCCACCCCCTTCCCCGGGGCCACTGAATTTCCACTTTTCCTTTAAACAAAAATAAGTGTCCAGCCCTTTTCATTGTGGAGATAAGCCTTTCCCCTTATATCTCCACAACGAAAGGAGCCAAAAGACTAGGTTTTTAAAAAAATGAAAGCTGGGAACCAACAAACACTTGTCAAGGTTGCTTTAGGCTGATACTGGACTGAGCAGGAGGGTGGACTAGATTGTCTGTGTGGCAACTTCCAACTCTATGATTCCATGATTCTATGAATTCAGAGGTTCTGGTACACAGATTGTTATAACATTATATCAGTACTGCGAATAAGGCCCATTGCGGAAATAAATACAACGAGCTCTAGAAAGAGGTTCTGGGAGACTGCCCTGGCTTTGGGCACTCAGTGTCAATTTGTCATGGTTACTTCAGCAGGGTATAATGACACAAAGTCCACCATTTTCTCCAGAGGAACTGATCTCTGCTACCTAAACAGCAGTTGTAATTTTGAGTGATCTCCAGCCCTCACCTGGAGATTGGCAACAATTGTTACCCAGGAGGAAATGGCTGGTTTTGAGTGTGGAGTCTATGACATTGTACCTGACTGAGGTCAAACCCCTCCTCAAACCTCACCCTCTCCAGGCTCCACCCCTCAAATCCCCAGAATTTCCCAACCTAGAGCTGGCAACCCCATCTCCTTCCCAGCTAACCATCAACCTATCTTTATCTGCCCCTCTGACTTCAACTTTCCATCTTCCCCCCTCCCTCCTGGAGAGCACTGGTAATTCTGAGTGATCTCCAGCCCCCACCTGGAGATTGGCAACAATAGTTCCCCAGGAGGGAATGGCTGGTTGGGAGGGGAAAGTCTATGGCATTGTACCTGTCTGAGGTCCCACCCCTCCTGAAAACTCACCCTCTCCAGGCTCCATCCCTCAAATCTCCAGGAATTTCCCACCTGGAGTTGGCAAACCTATCTCCTTCCCAGCCAGTCATCAGACTACCTTTATTTCCCACTCACTCTTCAGCTTTCCATCTCCCCTCCCCTCACCGGCAGCCTCTACCATGCTCTGAAGGCCTGGCTGCTATGTCACATCAGCTGTCATGGGGGGGCCATACCAGCAGAGTACAAGGACACAGAGTCCACCATTTTCTCCAGGGGAACGGATCTCTGCCATCTGAAGAGCAGTTGTAATTCTGAGTGATCTCCAGCCCTCACCTGGAGATTGGCAAAAATGGTTCTTCAGGAGGAAAAGTAGTCTTTCTCTGCAATGGGGACCAAAGCAGCTTACATAGTTCTCCTCTCTCCCTTTTGACTTGCACAACAACCCTGTGAGGTAGGTTAGGCTGAGAGTCTGTGACTGGTCCAAAATCACCCATTCAGCAAGAACCTGGATCTAGCAGACCCTCCTCTGAAGCACTGACTGCTATGCCGAGGGTAGCCTAAAGATCGCCAGGTATCACATCTGAACTCCAGAAAACAGATATCTCTCACCCCAGAGAAAAAAACTACTTTGGAGGATGGCCTCTATGGTATTCTGTTTAGCTGAGGCCTCTCCCCTCCCCACACCCTGGCTTCCATAGACTCCACCATAAAATCTCTAGGAATTTCCCTACCTGGAGCTGGCAACCCTAGTCAGGACTGGCCCCAATGAGTTTTCTCCCAAAGGCCAAAATAGGTGTGGAAAGGGCCTTTTACTGACGGAATCAAGCTTGGTTGCCTAGCAATAGGCCCTGTAGGGAAAGTACGGTTGCCAACTCTGAGTAAGGAAATACCTGGAGATTTGGGGGGCAGATCCTGTGGAGGGCAGTGCGGTGTGTGTGGAAGGGCTCAGCAGGGCATAATGCCATTGGGTCTACCTTCCAAAGCAGCCATTTTCTCCAGGGGAACTGATCTTGTCATCTGGTATCATCTGTTATCACAACTGAACTCCAGACAACAGATCTCCCCCCACCACCACCTTGGAGAAAATAACTGCTTTAGAGGGTGGCCTTTATGGCATTCTATTCAGCTGAAGGAAGTACTCTTGAGTGGCAGTTGATGGGCCAATGGCCCATCAAAGCTAATGGGAGAGCTGGAAACTCTCTGTGGGTGGGACTCAGGCAACGCAGCCAGTGGATAGGGACAGCTTCTAAATGACACATCATAGAGCCAACTGATTTAGGAGCATGTGGAATGTTCAGAAAGTGCCACCCTGCTACTCAACTATATATGAGAGGTAACAATATCCGAAGGCTGATTTAAAAACAAAAAGCCCCCTAGTGGCAGGTGGCGGAAATGGGGCAAGGAATATGGCTGCCTTATACGTGGGAAAATCCAAACTTTCCCATCCACTCAACAGTCATCCAGGCTTTACTACAACATTTCCTAAACTTTTCAACACAGCAGGTTTGAGAAAGATTGCAGAAAAGCTGGAGAAATTCCAAGAGGTGTAGGAATTCACTGCAATTCCATGGGACAAATTAGGGTAGAAAGTATTTCCCAACAGCATTGAACCCAGAACAATAACATGCATGGAAAGGGCCTTTGTAAGACTTGAGATGGCCAATTTAGCACAGAGTTTCTTGCACAAGCATCCTTGCAAAGCAAATGAAGGTAAGCTTGGCATGTGGGCAACTGCTGATCCATTATGAGACGGAGAAAGTATTAAATTTATTTTTGGCCTTCCAACATGCCCAGAGGCAGGTTTTCAGTTTTTGTTTAAGAAAATGAAAATTTTAAAGTAAATGACTGAATAATTATCTTTTAAAAAACCCTCACAAGCAGTGTCTTGCAAGAACGGAACGAGGGTGCTGATTCTCAGCATGTATTTATGAACCAGACATGGATGGCCCAGGGTAGCCAAATTTCATCAGCTCTCAGAAGCTAAGCAGGGTTGGCCCTGGCTAGTATTTGGATGGGAGACCTCCAAGGAATACCAGGGTTGTGCTGTGGAGACAGGAAATGGCAAACTACCTCTGAACATCTCCCTACAGGGTTGTTGTAAGTTGGCTGCGACTTGACAGCACTTCCCACCACCACCAGTGATTTTAAGGTATGCTCATGATTTGGAGTGCAAAGCCAGAAGCTGGTACTTAATCCTGTTTAAGTAATCTCAAAATCAAGATGTGATGCCGCCTATGTATTTGAGTGTCCAATGAACTATTTGTTTTCCCTCTATGGTCCAATGGGATCCAAGAAAGCAATGCCTACCAAAGGTGAAACGTTGCTATAGATCACGCTGCCGTCATTGGCTCTCTGGTGCCCCCCGTTGGCAGAATTCAGAACTTCTGCACCACCAGCTTTGGAAGACGCTTTCACTTTCCTCTGCTTATAAAACCTAAGAGCAGATGAATGGGAATTAATGAATAGTAGTCTTGTGGTACTTTGAAGCTTAACAACATTCTATTCCAACATAAATAAAGGACTGTTGCCTACCCAGATGGAAATTGTAAAGTATAAGACAGATGGAAATCATAAAGACAGCAACTCACTTGATCAGGCCAAGGCAAAGCACGCAAAGGACGATAGCCACTAAAGCGCCACAGAGCCCAGAGATGATTGAACTTGCACGGTTCCCTGAAATAAGAAACCATGAACTCAGGGTCAAATTGAAGAAGAGTCTTGTGGTGCCTGAAAAGCTACCCAATTGATTGTAGCATAAACTTTTTGTGACCTTGGACCCGCTTTGGAAAACTGGCAGCTTGGTAATGCTGGCACCTGTGCTCCTACCAGTCAGCTAAGGCATCTCTTCTCTCAGAATAACCTTTAGGGCAATAGACAGGCTTCCCAAAGGCATTTGCCAACAATTACATTATTGATTTAGAATATTTACACTCTTAGTACCACAGTCCACAAGGAGTAGGCACAAACACAACTATAAGAACCGGGGGGGGGGGGAATAATTGACTAATTGATCATGTTTTTATCCCACCCCCTCCTCCAAGGAGTCCAGGACCATGTTTAAGATTCTCCCTTTCCTCCATTTTATCCTCACATTGGGTTGGATCTAACCAGGGCTTTTGGGGGAGGGGGGTGAAGAGGTACTGGAAGGAACTCTCAAGAGGGAAATGAAGGTTTCAATCTGTATATTGAAAACCCACAAACTTCTAAGCATTTTTAAAAGACTTTTGTCAAAGATGTTCTGGAACTCCATTCCGGTGTGTTCCCCCAGAAAAAAAACCCCTGGATCTAACCATTCTCCAAATGGTTCTTCCTCCAACTGAACTGGCTCTTTCCCCAACGGAAGAGCCACTTAAGTTGAAAGAAGACTTCTTAGTCTGGAGGAAGACTTCTAACTTGAGCCAAAAAGAGAGGCAGGATATAAATATTTGAATAAACAAACAAACGAATGAATGAATGAACAAATTTTCCTCAGTAGAGTGGTAGGACAGGGTAGGGGCCACCCCAATAACTGATCATGGGGCTCAGCAGTAGAATATCTGCTTTGCATCCAGAAAATCCCAGGTTTGGTCTCCACTTGAAAGGATCAGGTAGCGTGAACTTAATTCCAAGTAAACAGGTTTTGGATTGGAGTGTTTATCTCTACCGCCTTGGGATTTTCCAGTATTGCCATGTTCATACATTAATCCAGAATCTGGTGGACTCCCACTGTGATGCCAAAGGGCAAAGTCCATCCTCTTTTTTCCTTATCAGTTAATTCCCTTTTTACCCTGTTGGTGCAGCAGAGAAGCCGAAATAAGGGCATTCAGAATCCCCAAGAGGAGAAGGGTGGGGGATATTGCAGAAGAAAGGGAGAGATTCTCCTCATACAGGGTTTAGATGTTCTGACCAGCAGGTTGGAAGTAGCCCTAGCTCACAGTCCATTTTTAGGAAGGAGCAGGCTGGGTCTAGTATGGCCGCTGGGGGAAGGGGGGCACACCGATTTGTAAATGCTCAAATTTAGTATTGCTGGGTAGAGGGGATCTAAGTGCAGACTGAGGTCTGTGTGGTAAAAGTTCCAGAAATCTTGAATTAGGTTGGCAAACCTGGAAGAAATTAGTCTGTTTTACCCTCATGCAGTAGACTGGGAGTTTCTGGTTGACTGTTTCTCTCTCTCAGTGACAATTTATTTTGGAGCTTATCTCACAACTTATCCTGTTTCCCCAAATTCAGTCTCCCCTATAGTTCCAATTATATACAGTTTATTCCTGAACACCAAAAGCATTCTTTTCCCCCACAGGGAAATCACGTTCAGTTATTGTTTAGCCCTGGACTCTTCCTTGGTATATTGTTATTGTTCAGTCGCACAGTCGAGTCCAACTCCTTGGTATATACAAGCCGATAATACCAGGATAGAGAAGAGGGCAAGAATGTTCCCAGAGCACAACTGAGGGGAGGTGTAATCAGCCTCAGTTATTTACCTCACAAGTGACTGACAACCAGTAAACTACCAAACCTTCCATTCATAATCATATCTTTGTCCTTTCTGTGTTATTTAGTCCTCTAATATTAGAGGTTAGTCCTCTAATATTTACAATCAATCATGCCACCAATTAGAGGTTAGTGGCATGGCATTAAGTGTCGGTTCTTCCCACCAAAATTAAACAGGCCTCAGGGATGAGCTCCCCCCCCCCCAATTATAAAAGAGAAACAACAAGGCCCACACAAAGCCACTCACACTCGACTTTTGTAGGGGGACTGAATAGAAAGTGCATTGTGTAGGTCCCCAAATGATTTGCCCCACGGCAAAGGATGTTATGGCTCTTGTCTAGGTTCCCTGTTGTCCAGCTCAGAGAGCTGGTAACTGCATTCTTTTGGGTCCTGGAAGTGACCTGTGGGCTGCCCTCACTGAGGGTCTGCCCGTCTACTTCCCACTGGATCTGGGGCAGAGGCCAGGAGTTAAGAGAGCAGTTGCAGTGGAGACTGTGGTCTTCTTGCCAACATGAGCTCCTGGACTGGTTGCTGCTGAGCCTTGGACCATCTGGGAGGGAGTAAGAAAACGGAGAGGGAATGAGATTTAAGAATCACAGCCAGGTTTCCACTAGAGGCAGCTAGGAGGAAGGGGAGGATGGAAGAGGCTGCCTTGCTCCAAGTCATTGCTGTGGCCCTAGTTTTTCATGTTCCATTGCAAGAAGACTGAGGAGACCCACTATCTTCTCCTTCTCGGTTCAGTTTGGAAATGCACATCAAATTTGCAGACTCAAGTGGCTTCCAGGCTACATACTTTTTGTATGGATGAAGGATCCCTTTTCAAATTCTATTGCAAGGGGAATTGAAATGGGGGTTCCGCACACCAACACTCTGTTCCCCTGAACACTCTGTCCGCACAGGCATATTTCTGCTACATGTGAAGTGAGTCCCCTTCAACAAAGGTCTTGCCACGGTTTGTTCCCCCCCCCTTTGGCTCCTTAATTTTCAGCCTAAATAGTCCCTTCCATCAGGCCAGTTTTTGAAGTGATCATGAATAAATGGCTAATTATCTAATGTTGTCAGAAGAGAGAAGGGCTCTATTCCTCCTTTTCACTTTGCAGCAAGACAAAGTTCCTGCTCATGCTTTTTTGGCTTGTAATCATAATGGCACATTTATGAAATAATCATGAAAAGTATCAAAGAGGTCAGTGGCTTGGGCTGACTACAAAGTGCAAATCAGTTTGGAATGATCAGCTGCTGTTGGGAGGGGCTTAAGAGCCCCAACAAGAGCCAACAATTTAAAACTGATTTGCGAATGCCTGATAGAACCAGTTAGTTTCAAGAGAGAAACAGAAATAATTCATTATGCTTAGAGGAGGAAAATAAAGAAGAGACAAAATGTTAAAGGGATATTGGTGCTGGGAAGCCTCATTCACACTGTCTGCACAGAACAGCCTAATTTTAAAAACCACGACAAATCAGGTCTTTCTTTCTTTCTTTCTTTCTTTCTTTCTTTCTTTCTTTCTTTCTTTCTTTCTTTCTTTCTTTCTTTCTTTCTTTCTTTCTTTCTTTCTTTCTTTCTTTCTTTCTTCCTTCCTTCCTTCCTTCCTTCCTTCCTTCCTTCCTTCCTTCCTTCCTTCCTTCCTTCCTTCCTTCCTTCCTTCCTTCCTTCCTTCCTTCCTTCCTTCCTTCCCTTTGTATTTTAAAGACAAAAACATATCATAGGAAAAATGGAATGCATCAAGTTGAATAAGATACGGTCTGGAATGCGTGAAAAAAGTGAGTGAAACAATCATGCCGATTCCAGACTTAACAGCTAGCATGGAGCTGATGTCATATTATACTATTTTTAACATCTCTGGCTGGCTGTTCCAGCCCTGGGACTACACCGAAGGGAAAAGTTGCACTGGGTGAATATCTCCCTGCCCTGCAGCTGCTGAAGACCAGGGGCCTGTTTCAAAGAGAGCTTGGCCTCCCTAAAAATGGTAATTTGTGTGAACGTCCACTGCAGTGGAGGGGAAGAGGTATATACCAAATCCCTACATGTTGGAGATCAGTGCCTTTAGTATTCATCCTACAGCAGGGAGTCCCAACGGTTAACTCCGGATGATCCTGACTCACTCACATGCCACGGAGAGCCGGACAATGCCCTGAACAGAGCCCAGGGAGTTCTTGGCCTGGCATACATATCGGCCCGCATCCTTGACTGTTAAATTGGTCAATTCCAGCCAGGTGTGCAGAGAGGGACCGTGGTGCTCCAAAGTCCTGCTCCCCTTGACCCAACTCATTTCAGAGGGAGGGTTGCTTTGGGCCATGCAGAGTAGCTGTAATGAGTCGCCTTCCTCAGCCATCAGCTGGGTGCCGTTTGCCACATGCGTGGGGGGATCTGTGAACACAGCAAAGGGGCCGGTCACCCTGTGAAAGAGTTGCAGCCCCTCGGAACCAGCGTCCTCCAGCAGAGAAAGGTCCCCGTAGGCTGATCTCTGCACCCTAATTGCTCCCAGATACCTTGGATTAGTGCTCGGCCTCTCCTATAAGCTTGGGAGACATTGAACGCCACTGTCCGGGGTGGATCTGGAACAGACACATCAACATGGAAAGAGAGAAGAGCTTGTCTTATTGATGAACACTGTGGTGCATGCTTGCCTGTGGGTGAGGGCATCCTTACACTCTCCTGGGCATTTAGGGTCAGCAATGACTCACCAAGATATCCTTTCCCCCTTGCCTGACGTACATTTGCAATGCATACAGAAGTTTCATAATACCGTGTTTTGGTGCTGTGATATTGCCTCAGAGACCAGATTCCAGACTGTGGGCATTTGTTCCCTGGTTTCCAGGAAGATCCAGATTCTGCTCCACAACTGCACTCATTTATTTTTTTTTAAGTTAACCGCTGTGCCCATTTTTCAGCGCCTATCCAGCTTGTGAACGTTATTTCAATGGGTGTTCTCTTTTTCGTTCTGTATTTTTCATTTGTGTGTGTGCACCTGGAAGTCATGGCGACCTCTGGTGACTGACCTCTACTGGGGGGGCTAGAGGCTATTCAGAGAGGTGGCTGAATAAAGCCTGCCCCCGCCTCCCGACTGCTGGTATTCTGTGGCGGTCCCCCATCCAAGTACTCACCAGGGTCGACCCTGCTTAGCTTCCGAGATCTGACGAGACCGGGCTTGCCTGGGCTATCCGGGTCAGGGCATTTCAAAGAGTGTCAATGGATTTTTATTTTATTACTTATATCATGAGGAGCAGGAACTTGCAGGAGGAGGAGGAGGAGGAACAAGGGAAGAGGAGGAGGAGAAGGAGACGATTCTTAGGATACCAGACCAGTGTGTGCTCTTCTGTCCTGCTGATACGCTGAGGACTCATGGTCCCCCTCTATGCTGCAATAGTACCCTGCCTAAGAAAGGGAAGAGGAACTACTGAGCCAAAAGTGACAAAGGGCATCTTTACAGGGCACCAAGCAATGCTCCCTCTAAGCCGTGGAGTCCTGTGAGCAAAAATTCTACTTTGTGAGCGACTGGCATGAAAGTTGTGAGCGAGTGATCTGGCTGCTGCATAAATTAGTTTGCTCTGGAGCCCTCCTTCCGGAGCTAAGACAAAAATGTGTGAGCCAGAGGCTAAAAAACTGTGAGCTAGCTCACACTCACTCAGCTTAGAGGGAACACTGGCACCAAGTAACCCAAGTTTTGGGCTGGATGTGAAAAGAAAGTCTCAGCTGTCTCTGAGTCCACTGCTCCTTTCCCCCTGTCTAAGGGCACTCTGGGGTAGAAACATAGAACTGGCAGGGACATCCAGGGTCATCTAGTCCAACCCCCTGCACAATGCAGGGCTGAGTTCAGACTGGCAATTTGCCCCGGTAGGGACCCGAGCCAGCGATGACTCAATCCCAGAGTAAATGGGGCGTTCACACAGGCTCATCTGCCTGGCGTCCCCCACCCGTAGCCAACCCGTGCTGTTGTGCTTCACCGCCGGATTAAAAAGATACCTCATAAAACCCGTAGCAAATCTGAAAGCCCGCATGTGTCGCGCGTTTCTCCGCTTCCGGGGAGTCTGAGCGTGCAGCCGAAAAGCTGGGAGCAACCCACGTTGGGCAGAAGGCAGCAGCGGTGTGATTGGCTGTGCTCCGCTCCACTACCCAATGCGGTACCGGCGCTGCGGGGTCCTCCCCCAATCGGCAAAATGCGCTTATGCGCATGAGCGCATGGGTGCTCATGCGCACATACACCCATGCACCCACAGCCGAATTAATGGGGAAATGGTGAATATAGCACGCCTCCGGTGCGGCAGTCTGAACGCTCCCGCGCACCTCCGTCCCGTATCTTCTGGCAGCGGCCCCCGCTGTGTGAACGGGAAAACCCGGTATAGTTTATTCCGGGGCTTTTTTGCTACGACTGGCTACCGGAGCAAACTGCCAGTCTGTACTCAGCCCAGGTATTTCACACCTACCTTCCCCCCTCTCCCGGAGACTCCTCCTGTACGCCTGGAGGAAAGCAAAGAAGCCTCCAGGATCCCTCGGCCAATCTGACCTGGAGGAAAATGCCTTCCTGACCCCAAAATGGCAATCGGCATCATTCTGGGCATGTAAGAAAGGGCCACGAGAGCCAAGCGCTGACCCACCCCTTCTTGCCCTCCCTCTAAAGAAGGCATGAGTCAGTACTCGGCTCCGGTGGGTAGTTGTTCTCTCAGGAGCCAGGCTGGGAGAAAAGTGCTTGAATCAAGGATGGATTGTGGGGAGGAGAGACGGCTCATCTGTTTATTGAATTTTTATCCCACCCATCCTCCAATGAGCTCTGAGCACTATGCGTGGTCCACTCCTTCTCCATCTTAGCTTCACAACAGCCCTGTAAGGAAGGTTATGCTGAGAGAGAGAGAGAGACAGACAGAGACAGGGAGAGGGAGGGAGGGAGAGAGAAAGAGAGAGAGAGAAAGAGAGAGAGAGACTGGCCCAAGGTCATTGAGTAAGATTTAAACTCAAGTTCCTCCCTTCCTAATCCAGCATTGGCTCTTGGCTCCCTTCACCTATGTATACCTTCTTTTCTAAAGACTCCCTTCACATTGTATGTGAACGTCGATTCCCAGAGACCCATTCTGCATCTAGCATTCGAGCCACTGCTTTACCAAACCCACACTGGAACAGAAATTCCCCTCTACATTGCATACTTCTTTCACTTTCTTTGTTTGTCAGATTTTATGGTAGCCTCCACACTGTATTCCTTTGATTTCTCGGTTTTATGGTACTGTCTACGTAGATTTATGCCTGTTTTATGGCCATTCAGGGGTGACTCTTCAGTCAGTATGGCTTTGGCCCAGGGTATTTGAATGTGGTTTTGAGCTGCATCTTTTTCTGTCCCAGTGTGGGTTTGGTACAACGGAGGGAATCCTAGATCCAGAATGGGCCTCAAATGCTGGGAATAGCAATGGCTTCCCCTGCCCTCATCCCTGTTCTTTTGTTCCTTTGGCGAGAGATCACAAAGCCCCATCGGTCTACTTTGATCCAAGGTTGCATAAATGCGACCTCATGTGAGGAAAGAGAGGAACGATGACAGATGTCACACAGTGCTTTCGAGGCCTCATATCTATGCTCTCACTACATGGGGGCACATTTATGCTATAATATACTCGCCTCACAGGAAGTTCTTTAAAGAATCAGATTGTCACATGACTCCTGAAGTTGTAGTCAAGAAGATGGGTTCTGCATTACACACTGGGTTGCAGTCTGCCACTCATTTTCATGACAGCCCATTTCCCCAGATCCCCCCTCCTGTGGCAAAACTCCCTCCATGCTGTTTCTTGGGGGCCACTTCCCACCCCCCCAGCCGCATTTGGGGGATATATTGGGCTGCACCAGAAGGAAGGGGAAGTGGAGAAGTTAGGCTGAGTTGAGGGAAATCCTTCTGTCTGCTGAGATTCTTGGCATCATCCGAGCCTCTCTATTGCCCCGCTTGGCGATACACTCACAGCTGGGCAGATTTTCAGAGGTTCTAAGAGTGGCATTTGTGCTTGGGAAAAGAAGGTCTCTGTTACCAGCTTTAAAAAAAAAGTAGGAATGGTTGCGGATGCTTTTGCAGGCCAAGGCTCTCAATCTATGATGAATACCCTCCAG